>SJYO01048061.1:48436017-48482975 GCA_006410555.1 Capra ibex | reverse complement strand
GACACCTTGTAAGACTTTCTCTACCCTTATGGTCTGGTGGACTGGACGGAGAACTCTTTGGATATACGTCTAGTCCTTCGTTCTCAATCTTGACCTGTACCTTGTTGTCTGACTAAGTTTTATCCTTTTCCTCATGCAGTTCCGACATATAACAGTGGGACGAATAAATTGAAGATACGTCTCATGTAGTACTCTTACGACCCAACCTTCTTCGTGTTCGATCTTAGTTCTAACGACCCTCTTTATAGTTATTGGAGTCTATGTGTCTACTGTGGTGGGAATACCGTCTTTCACTCCTCCTTGATTTCTCGGAGAACTACTTTCACTTTGTCCTCTCACTTTTTCAACCGAATTTTAAATTGTAAATCTTTTGATTCTAGTATCGTAGACCAGGGTAGTGAAGTACCGTTTATCTACCCCTTTGTCACCTTTGTCACAGTCTAAAATAAAAACCCCCGAGGTTTTAGTGACGTCTACCACTGACGTCGGTACTTTAATTNTAGACACCGAAAGGGAGCTCCGAAAGGGTGCTCCGAAAGGGTGCTCCGAAAGGGTTTCCCGACAAGGTGTTGGCGGCTCCACACTCAGCTAGGAGCCGAACTTTCAGCTCCGTCACGTCCCTTTTGTCCAAAGGGACCTTCCCTGACTCTGTAGACCCCTGAGACCCTTACCACCTTGCTGGGACCTCAAGGAGAGCGGAAAGGACANTCCTCTAGGTTGGTCAGGTAGGATTTCCTCTAGTCAGGACCCACAAGTAACCTTCCTGACTACGATTTTGACTTTGAGGTTATGAAACCGGTGAAGCACGCTTCTCAACTGAGTAACTACGACCCTCCCTAACCCCCGTCCTCCTCTTCCCCTATTGTCTCCTACTCTACCGACCTACCGTAGTGACTGAGCTACCTGTACTCAAACTCATTTGTGACCCTCAACCACTACCTGTCCCTCCGGACCGTACGACACTAAGTACCCTAGCGTTCCTCAGCCTGTACTGACTCGCTGACATGACTTGACATGACATGACTTGTACCTCGTCTCACCGGACCTAAAATAACAAAAGTTTCGAAACCGGATGTCCCATAAAGAAACTTGAATACTCCTATCTAAACCTAAAGTCTACAGTGTACCAATAGTCTTGGAACGGTCTAGTCTTCGTGATACAAGTTTACCAGTGACAGTAACTACCTCATTACGTAATTAAGATAGTGAAACATTTTTGTATAATTATGTAGAGGTCGGTTATTACGTAATTCAAGAACGTCTCCGGATCACAAAACATCAAATGTCGTTACTATTAGAGTACGAAATCCCTAAAACTCAATAAACCACTCACACTTTATTAAACGGGAACAAACGTCATTTAGAAACCCAGTAATAACAAAAAGACGTTATTTAAATTCGATAAATTTATAACTCATAGGTTATACAAGACAAACATTCTTATTAGAGTTCCTATATAATGTATTATCGAGAGGTCCTTGAATTACTCTTGTCCACTTGTCTGTATTAAACCATATTAATTACATCGTTTTTCCGGAATAATCAACAAATTGATTACACTGACAACTTCTTTAACTTGACTAAAATTATCCGAAACCGTAACAAAATCACATTTAGCCACAAGTATTTTCAATTACCAATAATACAAAAATGAACACTCTTAAGTAAATTGTTCACCAAAAAGTTCTTATTTAATCGAAGTACTCTGTCTCATTTTAATACGGGTGGTTTTAGTAAGTATATCAGTGCGCTCTTTTCCGAGTGTTTCTTTTTCGACGTAAGGTAAAGTTTTTCATAACAATGACTTTTTAATTGTTACTTTTTTAATCTTCTTATATAAATTCTATTAAAGGTTTTAAGTTTGATCACTTACAATACAATGGTTTAACCGTTTACAACGGTTCCAATGACTTTTTCCGTCTCATCATAATCCACTCTACTTCGACTATCGGACCGTAGTGGAGGGAGAGGAAAAGAGAGATTACTATGAAGTTTTGTTGTCACGTCGTATTATCTCAGTGACATAGATTCACCGGACTGTATTGATAACCTCTTTTTTCGTATCGTAGTTCATAACTGTTATTGTCAAAAATCAAAATGAAACTTAAGATTGTCCTTTGTTCTAAAAATGAAACAGTGAGTAAGATTTATAGGTGTTCTTTATAGTGAACGCTAATACTTCATATATTTGTTATACAAACGGTAGTCGTTCGACTTGTCAAGGTAGGACACTTCTACTATCCTCTAATTGCCTATAACACCGACTATTTCTTTCCGAAGTCTAAATTACCTTTTCTCCTCACCGGGACACAAACTTTTTTATAAGAATGTAAAAGACGAATATTTTCAATATGTACAGACATAAACGTTAACACCAAAATGAGGGAAAGAAAAAAAAAAAAAAGACACGACACGACACGTCGTACCCTTTAAAATCTAGGGATCGGTGGCTACGTTGGTACAGGGGACTTAACCCTCGCGTCTAAGAATCGGTGACCCGGTAGTGGAAAATTGAGAGAAAGAACCGTCGCGAACCCAAAAATAGACCCTTGGTCAGAAAAGGATTATAAGTAAAGTGAGCCAGATCCACCGAGAGGGTCTCTCGGATCCTGTCCCGTGTATTGGACTCGACTTGTTCACGAAGTATAAGAGGACTGTACGTCAGTCAAATAAAACTCGTGTCTTAAGTTCCGTCTAGTTAGTCTTACCTGGTATCCTCAAAACGACCTCTATAACTGATCTTGTACCTTTATAAATCGAGGTCTTGACCCTGGGGGTTCCTTCTCAGAAAGACTCTTCATTGGTTGTGTTCTTCATGTTGAATCTTCTCTTTATCTTAGGACGATCTGAGGAAATTCGGGGACATAAATCGGTTCGCCGTTACGGACAGGGTCTTGAAACATAGTACTTTTGTTTATTTATTTGAAAAAAAAACAGTTCAATCATCCTAAGTCGATGTCAGCCTTTTTAGGGTTATCTATGTAAAGAAGTCAAGTCAGGGAGTCAGCACAGGATGAGAAACGCTGGGGTACTTAACGTCGTACGGTCCGGAGGGACTGGTAGTGGTAAAGGGCCTCAAATGGGTTTGAGTACAGGCAGCTCAGTCACTACGGTAGGTCGGTAGAGTAGGAGACAATAGGGGAAGAGGAGGACGGGGGTTAGGGAGGGTCGCAGTCTCAGAACAGGTTACTCAGTTGAGAAGCGTACTCTACCGGTTTCATGATCTCAAAGTCGAAATCGTAGTCAGGAAGGTTTCTTGTGGCTCCTGACTAGAGGAAATCCTACCTGACCAACCTAGAGGAACGTCAGGTTCCCTGAGAGTTCTCAGAAGAGGTTGTGGTGTCAAGTTTTCGTAGGTAAGAAGCCACGAGTCGAAAGAAGTGTCAGGTTGAGAGTGTAGGTATGGACTGGTGACCTTTTTGGTATCGAAACTGATGTACCTGGAAACAACCGTTTCATTACAGAGACGAAAACTTATACGAGAGATCTAACCAATATTGAAAGGAAGGTTCCTCATTCGCAGAAAATTTATTGAAGAATTTTTAATTTAGTGGAAACTAAGTTAAAAATATATAAATGAAGGATAAGAAAAAGAATAGAATGTATTTATCTGTTGAAACTAATGTTGAAACTACATAAAAAGGTAATAAAAAGAATAGGAACAAATATTGTATTCTTAGAAATAAAAATGTTTAAGTCTTAATAAAAACGTATATACCTATATTTATGTACAAAAACGTATACCTGTAAGAGTCCACCGTGATCACCATTTCTTGTGTGAACGGTTACCTCCTCTACATTCTCTGTCCCTAAACTAGGGAACCAGTCCTTCTAGGGGACCTCCTCCCGTACCGTTGGGTAAGGTCATAAGAACGGACCTCTTAGGGTACCTGACCCTTCGGACCACCCGATACCGAGTACACCAGTGTTTCTCAGTCTATGTTGACTTCACTGAATCGTACCTATGTGTGTATGTATAAAATGTTTTAGTGTGACTCTAATTAATTATTAAAATATAGGAACAATACCGTTGGGTGAGGTCATAAGAAGGGACCTTTTAGGGTACCTGCCTCCTCGGATCATCCGATGTCAGGTACCCCAACGTTTCTTAGCCTGTACTGACTCGTTGAAGTGAAGTGACAGGAACAAAAATCGATTGTAACACAGTACTCGTAAAGGGATAGAGTAATTGTGTTGAAAATTATCATTTTACTATAAGTTATCATGTCCGTATGGAACCTTTACAACGATTAAATCAAGGTCTACTGTTATTATTCCACTTGTCACATTATCTCACACAGTGTATTAAAAAAAAAAAAACCAAAGAGTCTCGTATATCTTCAATACCTTAAATCTCTGCCATTACTATTGGGACATACGCTCTGTCGTTTTCTCTGTGTCTACATATCTTGTCAGAAAATCTGAGGCACCCTCTCCTTATCCCACCCTACTAAACCCTCTTACTGTAACTTTGTACATATTATAGTATATACTTTGCTTAACGGTCAGGTCCAAGCTACGTACTATGACCTACGAACCCCGACCACGTGACTCTGCTGGGTCTCCCTACCATGCCCCTCCCTCCTCCCTCCCCGTAAGTCCTACCCCTTGTGCACATATGGACACCACCTAAGTACGACTACATACCGTTTTGGTTATGTTATAACATTTCATTAATTGGAGGTTAATTTTATTTATTTAAATATAATTTTTTCAATACAAACGTAACGTGACATTAAATAATATACACGTTATCATAAGACAGATTTTATGGTTACACGTACGGAATTAATTTTTATGAACTAACAATTATTTACGACAGTAGACTTGGAAACACACGACACACGATTCCGTTAAGTCGGTACAGACTGAGACGTTGGGATACCTGACATCGGGTGGTTCGAGGAGACAAGTACCCTAGGAGGTCCGTTCTTATGACCTCACCCAACGGAGATTCGGTCAACAGTAAAAACGACCACCTCTCAGAACGAAGTCACAACTATCGACATCTGACTTAACCCACCACCAACGATTTCCACCCTCACCAAAATTATTAAAGAATTTTATTCCGTTGTTACTGTAAATGGTGAAGGAACTGAGGAGGGAAGTGGAGTAACTGTGGAGGAAGATGTCAAAGTGTCACACGTCATAACAAACTATCGGAAAACGGGTGTCATTTTGAAGAAAGTTTTAACCTCAGATAGAGGAGTTGAGTCGACTTAAATACATTATAAGATTTAGAAAACAACAATTGTAGAAAAAGAAAAAAACCGGTACAAATGTCGAACACCCTATAATCAAGGGACTGGTCTGGTCCCTAACTTGGAGACGACGGACTTCACTTTCATACCTAGGGATTGGTGACCTGACGGTCCTTTCAGGGGGTTCTTTGATGAAAGAAACTAGTGACTGTCCTTCGTTGAGGAGTTGGTACTTTCAAAATAATCTAACATCGTTAAGTTAGTATAGAAGTCCGAGACAAAGATTAAGATCAATAGAACGATAAAGATGATGTAGACGTAAATAAAGGAGGTGACTTCAGAACTTAGGGAGTTTCAGTAGGTACTCCGAATACAACTATAAAACTGGACAAAAGTACTTAGTATTTACAGGAATTACCATTTAGGAAAGGTCTTTCAAAAGTCAACCGAAACAGGCCTAGGTAGTTTCCTTAGTGATAAACATCGTCGGTATCGGAATACTTTACATTTGATCATTCTGACTTTTAGTTTCCTGAGGAACTAGGTACGTGACGACTTACCTCCAACATAATCGTCCGTGTTTTTATTGTAATTAGAGTAACATGTAATAGTCTCGAGAACCCACTGGTCCATGTAATAGTTACTCCTCATTGTAAAACTTTCCTTAGAAAAAAAAAAAAAGGGAGGGATCATCATCCAGAGTTTTCACCGGAATTTTATAAGTCATTTGGTACAAAATTTGCTTACGTGACAGTCAGTCCGAAACAAGAAGGTAAATATGTCGTGTCCGTCTCCACTCGTATTAAGAATTCGCGAGATCTTAAAGGGTCCTACCATTTACTCGTAATCTAATCTGAATTCAGTGGTTAACGTAATCGGGAATTGTTCTCTTAGTCGGACAGAAAACTTCGGTCCGTGACTGAAGAGGAAACATGGATACTTTCAGGATCTACCGTAGAAGAAGATTAAATTTCAACAAAGTAGATGTGACTTTTAGAAGACAAATCACATGGAAGGAGGTAATTACGATCTAGAAGACCTATTGGACGATGTCGAAGATGTAGTAGTGCACGATAAAGTGGAACATGAAAATACAATACCTCTGTCTAAGAAAGAAATTTTCAGTAAACTGTCAGAAAACCTTTAAGGGTCATACCTTCATCAACAAAAAGAAAATAAATAATATTCTGAAAAATAGAAAAAAAAAATTTAAAATTAATATTACAAAGAACCACACCTGGAGAAAAATCCCCTGAGAGACACTAAGGACTTGTACTTATTGACAAAGGAATCCAATCCCTTCAAAAGTCGATAATAAAGAAGTTTATTAAAAAGAAGGGAAAAGGAGAAGAGGAAGGTCCTGAGGATATTACCCCTTGCATGGTTCGAACTACAACAGGGTCTATACCGAATTTGATAGGAATAAAAATTTACAAAAAAAGACAATTCGAACCCACTGAAGGTGACAGGAAAGAAGGTTAAACGACCAGCCAAGGAGTCATATTAGATTAAATGATAACTAAGGAAGATAATTAAAAAATACAGTCAAGAGAAGGACTTTAAAACAAAACAAGGAAGTGAACCTCATGTAAGAAGACAGGAGAGTAAACGGATTAGGAGCCATAAATAAAAATACACAATCCCTCCAGTCAATGTAGAGGTGGAACCTCTCCAACGGAGCATATCCCTCACAGAAGACACCGGGTCGTGTGAGAGGGGACCGGTGGTCTCGACATACGAGTTCCCCACGGGGATACATCCGACGGACCTGGGAAACGGTACCGTCCCAACTGCCGACACCTAAGTGACTATCCGTCCCTGCTTGGGACAAGGTCAACCGAGACTCCGGGACGGAACACGTCACCGACGTCTGGGGGACCAAACACCCGTCTGAGGGACACACCGACGAGACACTGTACGGACGACCACCCGTACCGACGACGGCCGGACGACTGCCCCCCCGGACCCTCCAAGTGGTAGAACTTTCCAACGTAAAATACTTTATTTAAGTTTCTGGTGACTAGTGTCTAGTGGTATTGTTTCCGTATTATTATTATTATTACCTTTTCAACCTTTATACACTCTTGATGTTTTTAAACTGGACATCTGTAAAGTACGTTTCTACCCGTGTTATTTCCTGTCTTTACGATATCTGGATTGTCTTCGTCTTCTATCATTCTCCTCCACCGTTCTTGTGTCTTGTTGATACGTTTTTTCTAGAAGGACTGGGTCTATTGGTGTTACCACACTAGCGAGTGTGAGTGGATCTCGGTCTATAGGACCTTAGGCTTCAGTTCGTTCGGAATCCTTCGTAGTGACATTTGTTTCGATTACCTCCACTACTTTAAGGTCAACTCGATAAAGTTTGGGATTTTCTACTACGATAATTTCACGACGTGAGTTATACGGTCGTTTAAACCTTTTGAGTCGTCACCGGTGTCCTGACCTTTTCCAGTCAAAAGTAAGGTTAGGGTTTCTTTCCGTTACGGTTTCTAACAAGTTTGATGACGTGTTAACGTGAGTAGAGTGTAGAGTGTAATCGTTTCATTACGAGTTTTAAGAGGTTCGGTCCGAAGTTGTCATGCACTTGACACTTTAAGGTCTACAAGTTCGACCTAAATCTGTTCCGTCTCCTTGGTCTCTAGTTTAACGGTTGTAGGTGACCTAGTACCTTTTTCGTTCTCTCAAGGTCTTTTTGTAGATGAAGACGAAATGAATGATACGGTTTCGGAAACTGACACACTTAGTGTTGTTTCAAACTTTTTAAGAATTTCTTTACCCTTATGGTAGTAGAATGGACGGAGGACTCTTTAGACATACGTCCAGTTCTTCGTTATCAATCTTGGTCTGTACCCTGTTGTCTTACCAAGATTTATCCCTTTCCTCATACAGTCCCGATATATAACAGTGGGACGAATAAATTGAATATACGTCTCATGTAGTACACTTTACGGTCCGACCTACTTTGTGTTTGACCTTAGTTCTAACGGTCCTCTTTATGGTTATTGGAGTCTATGCGTCTACTGTGGTGAAAATACCGTCTTTCGTTTCTTCTTAATTTCTCGGAGAACTACTTTCACTCTCGCTTTTTCAACCAAATTTTGAGTTGTAAGTTTTTTGTTTCTAGTACCGTAGACCAGGGTAGTGAAGTACCGTTTATTTACTCCTTTGTCACCTTTGTCACTGTCTGAAATAAAAGAACCCGAGGTTTTAGTGACGTCTACCACTGACGGCAGTACTTTAATTTTCTGCGAAGGAGGAACCTTCGTTTCGATACTGATTGGATCTGTCGTATAATTTTTCGTCTCTGTAATGAAACAACTGTTTCCAGGTAGATCAGTTTCGATATCAAAAGGGTCATCAGTACGTACTGACACTCTCAACCTGGTGCTTCTTTCGACTTGCGACTTCTTAACGCAAACTTGACACCACAAAATCTTCTGAGAACTCTTAGGGAACATGACGTTCCTCTAGTTGGTTCAGTTAGCATTTCCTTTAGTCAGGACCCACAAGTAACCTTCCTGACTACGACTTCGACTTCAAGGTCATAAAACCGGTGGACTACACTTCTTGACTGAGCATTTTCTAGTACTAGGACCCTTTCTAACTTTCGTCCTCCTCTTCCCCTGTTGTCTTCTACTCTACCAATCTACCGTAGAGACTGAGCTACCTGTACTCAAACTTGTTCGAGGCCCTCAACCACTTCCTGTCCCTTCGGACCACACGACGTCAGGTACCCCAGCGTTTCTCAGTCTATACCGACTCACTGACTTGACTTGACTTGACTGGATATCTGTGTCTTACTCGTTTACGACGACCCTTTTAACGTAACTGTCGGAACAAGTTACAACCCAACGGTGTTTGGAAGTTAAACATTCTTCGTATTATAGACACTTCACGTTATTTCGTTTCACGTCGTTTTACTCCAGACAGACGTAAACATTCGGTGTTAATTAAATTCGAAATGTAATAAAAAATTGTAAATCCGATAAAAGTAAAATAATTTTGGACCAACAAATACAATGACCATACATATAGAAACAAGTTGACAGATAAAGAAATCCAACAAAAGGGTCGTTCCCGTAACAACCGGATTTGACCTACGTAACAATTCCTGATAAACACACACACACACATATTTTACCAAAAATTTTTTGAATTTATGGCTCAATATAAGGGTTCTTGGAACAGTTTGAGTCCGTAGTCATAAAGAAAATTATAAATGATTAAATTATCATTTTTTACGACAGTATAATATATGATCTTAAAAAATTGATAACCCTCTAACTTATAAAAAAGTATACGATAAAAAGGTAAAGAAGACACTTAACAATAAGTATAGGCAAAAGGTAAGAAAATTGACCGTAAATTCAAGAAAAGAAAGAATAACTAAAATCCGAAAAGAAAAAGTTTTAGTCATCAACACTATTCATCACAATGTGACAATCGACAAAATTATGATGACCACGTAGTGTTTATCTCAGGACCCTGAGACCCGAGGGGATTAAGGTTTGATTGGTACTTTAGCCAAAAAGAAAGGATTTTCATCGTTGACTTAACCAAAGACTTTTGTTTTTGGGGTTTCTTTGAGAAAAAAAAAAAACATTTTGTCCTCCAGTCCGCTATTCTAACCATGGTTACCGATTTCGTATGTTGAAGTCACAACAACGGATAATAACAATTAAATTGACGTGTTTCCTTTGAACACATGACAAGTAATACACCGTAAAGTAGAGTATCGACACTAAAAATGAATTCCGTAAATAAGTCACACTTTAGGACGACGTCCCAATTTTTGTTGAGAAAGAAGAGTATTTGACAGTAGATGGTCGGACATTGAAATAAATGATCTTTTTTGTATATGAAAAGAGCCCAACTAATAAAAAGGGTCTTAGTGTCGTATTGTAGAATAGTTAAGAATTGAGTTTTACGATAAAGGAGTATAAAGCTACAATCTAGTAAAGGACCCATACTCTCTATCCCTTGGTTGAAGATTTAAGTTCACATGTTTTAGAGGTCAAAAACTTTTAGACAAAAATAACCGACTTACTCATTTCAACCGTAACCTGAAAAAACGACACATCATTTCTTTAGAGTTAGAGTTCTTTTCTTCTTCTTCCTTTTCTTTCTCCTTTTCCTTCCCCTCTTACTTCTCCTCCTTTTTCTTTTTCGAACGAGGTAATTTAAAAATACTTTTCGTTTTTTTTGGAGTTACATAAAAAGAAGACTACTTTGGAAGTAACGACTGTTTTTAAACGATTAAAGCATTACTATTGTACATACATTTGACGACGGTACTTTAATTTTCTGTGAACGAGGAACCTTCCTTTCGTTACTGTTTGGATCTGTCACATAATTTCTCGTCTCTGTAGTGAAACGGCTATTTCCAGGTATATCAGTTTCGCCACTAAAAAGGTCATCAGTACACACCTACACTGTCAACCTGGTATTTCTTCCGATTTGCGGTTTCTTATCTACGAAACGTTGACACCAGGACCTCTTCTAAGAGCTATCAGGAAACCTGATGTCCCTCTAGTTGGTCAGTTAGGACTCCCTTTAGTTGAGACTTATAAGAAACCTTCTTGACTACGACTGTGTCTTCGAGGTTATAAAACCGGTGGACTACGTTTCTCGACTAAACAATCTTTCTGGGACTACGACCCTTTTTAACTTCCGTTGTCTTTCTCCGCCATCTCCTACTCTACCAATCTATCGTAGTGGTTGAGTCACCTGTACTTAACCTCGTTTGAGACCCTCTATCAACCTCTTCCGTTACCGTGGGGTGAGGTCATGAGAACGGACCTTTTAGGGTACCTACCTCCTCGGACCATCCGACATCAGGTACCCCAACGACTCTCAATCTGTGCTGAGTCACTGAAGTGAAAGTGAAAAGTGAAAGTACGTAACCTCTTCCTTTACCGTTGGGTGAGGTGACAAGAACGGACCTCTTAGGGTCCCTGCCGTCTCGGACCACCCGACGGTAGATACCCCAACGTGTCTCAGCCTGTGCTGACTTCGTTGAATCGTCGTCGTCGACCCTCTATCATTTCCTCTCTTCTTAGACCACACGACATCAGATACCTCAGTGTTTCTCAGCCTGTACTGAATCGTTGACTTGTTGTCGTTTAAAGATATTTTATATAGAGAACATTATGAAAGAACTCGGGTGGAGTATTACTTGATAGATTTTCACTTTCACTTCAGCGAGTCAACACAGGCTGAGAAACGCTGGGGTACCTGACCCCGTCGGATGGTCCGAAGAGACAGGTACCCTAAAAGGTCCGTTCCCATGACCTCACCCGACGGTAAAGGAAGAGGTCCCCTAGAAGGGTTGGGTCCCTAGCTTGGGTCCAGGGGACGTAACGTCTGTCTGTGAATTGACAGACTCGGTGGTCCCTTCGGTTAAATTTTTCACTGTCAGTAAAAATCGTATAAATCATGACAAGGGAGTATAAATCTTCGTAATTACAGCAATATTGTACAAAGAAGTCACAATTAATGGTATTTCGGACTCGTGAGCAGTAATGTAAAAGGAGTGGTAAATAAAACTATGGAACCAATATAAATAATATTGTAGACGAGTTTTGAGGAGAAACCTTTTAATTTTCCGTACATAATACTTCTCTATGTCTTAGAAAAGAGAGAGTACTAAAGTCGTATATAAAACTGTGATCAGTCGAATCTACCTTAAACTATAGTAAGATAGTGTATATATTATACATACTATGATTATAACATGTATAAAATCAAATTGTAAAAAGACTCTCCTACTATCCACTCATTGTTAATGTATTGTTTCACTCTTTACTATAACTAAGAAATTTACTCTCCCTTAACCTTAAGTACTTCAGTTTTTTCTGTCTTTACGAGTAAAAGAGGAAACACCGGAGTCCCGACAACCGAAATAAGACGAAGGTAGATCTTCATGTAGTCCCGGATCAAAGGAGACTTGTCAGTCTTTTCTCCACTGGTCTCTACACTTCTTCATACGTCACCACTACGTCTATCTACACAGCTCTTCGTTCCGACTCTGGTGTACTCCCGTACCCAAATACCTTTTTACCTTTCCCCACAATACCCTTTCCTTCCCTCTTTCTGGGTGCTCTTACGTCTCCATCTTCTGTCTTTCTGAGCTCTCCAGACGGGTCTACGAGGTGTCTGCCCCGTTTCGGAAACTCCAGTGACGGAGGGCAAGTCGACATCGTCCTGTTCGGAACTGAGAGAGATGAAGTAAGTGGTGTGACGACTTAGAATAATTAGAATGGAGAAATGTGTAGCGTCCAGGTTAGGAGAGTTTCGGCAGGACTGTGGTCACGTCAAGACCGAAGTAACAAAGTAAGGACCCACTGCAGGTCGGAGAACGAGAGACTCGGTACCAAGAAAGACGTGGTCTCCGGAGAAAGACTTTGTGTCTAACGTAGTATACTCGCGAATGAATTTTAGTTAAACCCACCCCCTTTCTTAATTCATCTTTAAAGAGACTTCTTCTACATGTCTATCGTCATTAGTGTACTTCAACACACTAGTGGTAATGTCAATAATCCCTTTCTTTCACTTTCAGTGAGTCAACACAGGTTGAGAAAAGCTGGGGTACCTGATATATTAGGTACCTTAAGAGGTCCGGTCTTATGACCTCACCCATCGGAAAGGGAAGAGGTCCCCTAGAAGGGTTGGGTCCCTGACTTGGGTCCAGAGGCCGTAACGTCCGTCTAAGAAATCGTCGACTCGGTGTTCCCTTGGGGTTCTATGACCTCACTCATCGGATAGAGAAGAGGTCGTCTAGAAAGACTAGGTCCTTAGCTTGGTCCCAGAAGACGTAATGTTCGTCTAAGAAATGGTTGGCTTGATAGTCCTTTCGGGGTCAGTAATCCCTTTATATACAGTCTTGGTGTTTCCCTATGGAGAAATAGAGTAATCCTAGTGATAATGATTTTTTTTTTTTTTTCATATTTATAGCCACTCCTTCTTTAATCTTTGGGAACACGTAACGACGACTCTTAAATTTAACAGAATCAGTTACAGTTTTTATCATAATCTAAGGAGTTTTCAATTCGTATTTTTAACTGTAAATTAGGTCGTTAAGGTGAAGATCCACATATGAGGGTTTTGAATTTCGTTTCTGAGTCTATCAACATGTGAGTACAAGTATCGTCGTAAACCAATAACTGTTATTGGTTTTACACTTNTCTTAAATTTAACAGAATCAGTGACAGTTTTTATCATAATCTAAGGAGTTTTCAATTCGTATTTTTAACTGTAAATTAGGTCGTTAAGGTGAAGATCCACATATGAGGGTTTTGAATTTCGTTTCTGAGTCTATCAACATGTGAGTACAAGTATCGTCGTAAACCAATAACTGTTATTGGTTTTACACTTTCGTTGGGTTCATAGGAAACTGTCTACACCATATATACATATTACTATATAATAAGTTGGAATTTTTTCTTCCTTTAAGACCGTATATGATATTGTATCACTTGGAACTTCTGTAAGATAATTCATTTTGCAGTCAGTGTTTCCTGTATATAACACATTAAGGTGTCTACATTCAAAGGATCTCATCAGTTTGAGGATCTTTGACTTTCGTCTTACTACCAACAAAGGTCCTTTATCTTCCACCCCCTCACCCGTCAATGACAAATCACTCAAATCTCAAAGTCAAAATCTTCTACTTTCAAAGACTTCTATCTAACACCACTTTCAACAGGTTGTCACACTGACATAAATAACGGTTACTTGACTTGAGATGGGGACTTGGATTTTGACCAATTTTACTATGTAAATACAACGTATATAAAATATTAATAAAAGACCTAAGAGTAATCAAAATCCTATCTTAGGTTCAAATAATCGTATTATGTATATAAAAAGTACAATACCAGGGGTCGAGTAAAGAGACCGAACAGTAAACAGTGAATCGGGTCTGGGATTGCGAACTACGAAACAGGACAAGTCGGAAATAGCGGAAGAGACCGTTTAAAAGGTACTGAGTGTAAGTGTGAGGGATTATTATTAAGGACGGGAGTAAAACCAAGCCACTCGGAGATAGTATCGTGGGCTATACGTGAAAGGAGATTATCATTTAAATTAAAAAATTTAAACAAAAATAGTCATTTGGGGACAATCCACCAGTCGATGAACCCTCATCTCTGAATAAAGACAACGAGGTGACGAACGTTACACCAGAGTATTGAACATCTATGAAGTATATTCAAAGGAACTTCCTTACTTCCATTAACCCCTCCTGTTTCTTTAAGAAGTCAAACTCGATTTGAAAAGTAGGGTAGATATATTTACCTATTACGGGTGGAGAACCCGAGAACCCTCTGAATACACTGTAACTATAAACATTTTGTATGTCTTGTTGGACTGTATATCGTTCATAAGTCATTTACAAGTAAACATAATAACTTACTGGATACTTTGAAAATTTTAATTAAGAGTGTAGGGAAAATTTTATTCCTAAAGGTTTCCCTTTATACCCCATCTTTAACCGTTCCTTTACAGTCTCTGCCATTGACTAACAAGGACCCCTAGGGGTCGGGTGGGGGAGGGGGACTTCGAACAGAAGTCTTGATCACTCTCCGTACGGATGATATACACTCGTATACCCACCATCATGGACCCACCCCCCACCCCAACCCCTCACCAAGGGTAAGGTTTCGTCTGAAAGGACTAGATTGACACCTAGTTTGGTGGGTAATCGGACAGTCAGGACTACTATAGGTCGGAGAGGGTCTCCACCGAGGAGGGAGACCACCTCACCCTTGAATCCTCTTACTGGAACCTCCGTTGACGGTGGAACCACTAATGTCGATACGGTCCGTTAGACTCGGGGGACGGGTTAGGGTGGGGGTCCTACGTTGATGGATTCCATGACGGGTCGTCGGTCAAAGGGAAACCCAGAAGAGGTAGTGTAGCCCTATCAAAGAACTCAGACTAATACTTACTTCTTATACAGTTCAAATAAGAGTATACGGGTTTTACACGTTGATTTTATATATAGTTTCTCTACACATAGTTTCTTGTAAAATTTATTTAATGTGATACTAAATTCACCTAATGAAACGGGGGAACGGGTCAACCTCGAGTCCCTCTCACACTGTATATACTTTCATACAAAAGGTACACCCAATCTCCTACAACTAAATAAAGATGTTCTTTATTCTCTTCTAGAACCCTTTTCCCCACCGAAAAGGACTTTTGTATGTCTCTTCGTAAGTCCCTCGAGTCTACATTGTCGTCTCTCAACCTTTACGAGATTGGAAAGTCGATCTTACCTTCTACCATGGTACACCCCTGGTTCTCCCATTTGTAAAATATTCTAGGACACCATAATGACTAAAGAGTTACTAACAAAATGATTTTGTTAATCTTATGTTTAGACTTTTGTCTTTCCCGGACACACGAATTGAAACCCCGACGTTTCCTCCTCCTTTGATTTCTTTGTAATCGACAACCGTAATAGACACATCTTACATACACACACACACACACACACACACGCGCACGGGTCACAGTCAATGTTTCACTCCTGTTTTCATCTGATTCAGGACTGGGAACTGTTTCTCTTTCACTTAGGTTCCCGGAGTCCCGAATTGACGTCTTCCTGTACGAACACACAAAGGCTCCACTTGTGTTTGTCCGTCAGTCGAGTTCTCGTCTGGCGTCGAGAATTCTTCCGCTCTTATACGGACGCCCGTAAATACTTTGAAGACCACCATTCGCAGAAAGTATCAAACTGGACATTCGACACTAAAATTCCTTTACACTAGCGTAAAGGGATATTAAAAAGTAAGTGTAAAAAATACCAACGTTTCCGGTGTGTCAAGTAAGAGGACAAGGGAAGTATCCCGGGGAGCCCACTACCACGCCAAGACTGTAGGGCACACGTCCGTTGGTTTCCAATAACCCTCTTCGTCGTCGCACACCTTCTACCTCAACTTCTCTTTCACTTTGTTTTCCGTCGTTATCACATCTTTAAAGTTAAACCTACACAGGTCCTCGAGGAGGTTTCCTCCGACGAGTCAGGTCCCTTCCCTGGTGTCCCGACCAAGTGTAGGACGAAAAGTGAACTGTCGACAGTAGAGATAAGTTGGAGTCTGTTAGTTCTCTCGTCCCATACTGTACGAAAGAAAATACTAGGTCCAGTAACAAGGGGAAATAGTCATCCCTGTACCTGGTATCAATTTCGACCACGATATAGATGATACTAAATCTGAGACAGATGTACTTGGATCTGATTGACCTAGTGTGACTTTAAATCATTCCAGGATGTCGGTTTCAAAATCGTGTAACACACATACAATTTCCATCCTTTTACCCAGTCATTTTACGTTTTATTATCCTCAACAGATTAAAAGACTATAATTATACAAAAGACTTATTTATTTAGTCTTATTATTTAGGATATTAGTATAAACAATACTGATGTCGAGACAAATAAGTCATAAATATACTTTTGAATTCTAAATATGACTTCGTAATTAAACTTATGATAGTTATGTTTCAGTTTAAATATACGTATTAACTTCCTTATTGATCTCTTAGATCACAATTCTTTAAAAACGAAAACAACGAGTACACTATTTGTTCGAAAAGGAAGGACAAAGAAGTCTATAATCATAACGAAAACTGAGTGAGAAACACCCAAAGGTACTATTGAGTCAACCAATTTCTTAGGCGGATGTTATGTCCTTTGGGGCCAAGTTAAGGACCTAACCCTTCTAGGGGACCTCTTCCCTATCCGATGGGTGAGGTCATAAGAACTCGAAGGGAACACCGAGTTGACCATTTCTTAGACGGACGTTACGTCCTCTGGACCCAAGCTAGCGACCCAACCCTTCTCGGGGACCTCTTCCTTTTCCGATGGGTCAGGTCATAAAACTGGACCTTTCAAGGGACCTGAGATCAGGTACCCCAGCGTTTCCCAACCTGTGTTGACCCACTGAAAGTGAAAGTGAAAGTCATCAACAAATCAGTGGTTCAGTACAGGTTGAGAAACCGTTGGGGTACCTGACATCGGACGGTCTGAGATGGTACCTTAAAAGGTCCGTTCTTATGACCTCACCCAACGGTAAAGGAAGAAGTCCCCTAGAAGGACTGGGTCCCTAACTTGGGTACAGAGGACGTAACGTTCGTCTATGAAATGGCGACTCGGTGGACCCTTTGGGTGAAAAATATCATGTATATCTATTAAATTACAGAATTTTTTGTGTTCAAAATTATATAAATGTGTAAATACGTGTAAGGACTTTATTCTTTAATGATAAGAATGATTTTATATTTTCAAATAATTTTATATATATTAGAATAATTTTATATTTTAGGAATAAGTCCTAAAATAGGAGTATGTAAATCACGATTCAGTCTCTAAAGAATGAAAGGTAGAAGAAAAGGATTCAATTAAAACTTAGGGGTTTTCAGTTTTGTTAGTTTGTTTCTCTTCTCAATTTATACACGGGTTCACACAAAGGTTTAGTAGATTTTATCTCTTTCCCCTGTCATAAAACATCAGAGTCTAGTCTAAGACTTAGAGATTGTGAACATAATATAGTAATCGAATTTATTATCTTTTTTTAGTTTTTATGATTTTAAATCTTAAAAGACGTTGAAAAAGGTCTATTTTTAATATATTGTAAAAATAACAAAATTATGAGTCAACCTTGATCGTATCTAAGTTTCCTGTTTGTTATCTGACCCCCTTTTATAAACGTCACCTATATCTACACTACAACAACAACAAGTGAACGATTCAGTACAGACGGAGAAACACTATGGCACCTGACTTCATGGGGTCCGTAGGGACAGGAAGTTATAGAGGGTCTCGAACAAGTTTGAGTACGATAAATCGGTAGAGCAGGAGTCAACGGGGGAAGAGGAAAACGGAAGTCAGAAAGGGTCGTAGTCTCAGAAAAGGTCACTCAATTGAGAAGTGTAGTCTACCGGGTTCATAACCTCGAAGTCGAAGTCGTAATCATGAAGATTACTTATCTACACTATCTATTGTCCTATAGGTCACATAAACGAGAGGTCGTCGTCTCTCTAGAAATATTAATTTAGTACAGTAAGAAAACTCCTTTGGAAGTGACCGGAAGTCAAAACAACTCATTGTCGGTCACAGTGATGATACTGACTCCTCCAGTCGTAGTAGAACGTGGCAGAAGGTTGGAAATAGTGAGCGAGAGGTACAGGACGGGAACAAGTGAAACAGGATCAGTGTGACCGGAAGAACGACAAGGTACCTATCTAGTTCGTACACGGTAGAGTCCCGGGAGACGGTCACGACTAGTCCGAGGAACTCTACGAGAATAGTCACACCGGAAGGGGGTTTGGGATGTGTTTGCTAGTTTGGAAAGGGTAAACCTGACATAAATGTGACGAAGTAAAAGACGTATCGTGAAACAATATAAGGAGGATGAGAACGAATAAACGAAACAGAGAACTGGTCCTTCATTCAAAACACTTCAGTCCTTAAAACGAGTGCCGAGATAGGGGTCGGGTGTCTTCCCGGGACCCATATCAGGCACCAGTCAGAACAAACTTGGCTCCTGAGTATGGTATACTTCTCGAAGATATTTCACTACTCTTTTTCTAATTTTAGATTACCTTTGCACCGATATTTTGAGTGTCTTCTTTAGATTTACCAGTTATTTGTATACCGTTTACGAATTTGAATATCTTCATTTCCCTTATATGTCATTATCTTACTATGGTATACAAATGGGTAGTTTAACAGTTCTTCCAACTTTACGTCATTGTAGCTCACGATGAATTTATACGTTCGGTAACCCGAAACGGGATGGAACAACCACTTATGTACTTAACGATGATGTAAAACCCTTTCATTAAGTAGTCATAAACAATTTCGATTTATACATTATAACCGTGTATCACTCCAGGACTCCGGGTCTCGAATTTAAAGTAATCGAAGTAAGTAAAATCGGAAAAAAGTAATAAGAAGTCCTTTCTAATTTCTTTTAATTTATTTTTATTTTTCAATTCAGATCCTGGTACATTCTTCAGACACATTAGTCCCGAAACTTTGACTTCGAAGAAATTGAAGGGTTGTTTAGTAGGAGGTACCATGGACTGGAAACTTGGTCGTCAGGGTAAGGACCCTTGTAGTCGACATCCTTATTCTCAAGGTCACGTATTTTCTACGTATATGTCCGATAAATGACGTCTTATTAAATATCGTCTTATCCTTAACCGTTATTAGAATTACATAATTGTTACTCTTAAAGGTTTACTTATATCATGTAGGTAAGATATCTAATAATAAATCAAGAAATCATAGATAGATATAATATATTCTTTTGTGTTGATATTTTATTACACATATTATATTAGGTCAAAAATATATTCGTTATCTCATTCGTTTTTGTTTTTCTTCTCGTCGTAGTGTAAACAAGTAGACATACATATAAATATATTTACACACACACATACACACACACACATAGAAACATCCTCGTCATGTGTATATACCTTTCTACACAATTGTTACCCATGGAGTCCAGTCCTAACCTCTACTCTTACCTACCCCCCTTACTTATTATTTAAAAAGAAATATGTAAGATCTTATTAAACTGATTAAAGTTGTTACGTAAGTACAAAAAGGTCGAAATAACTCTATATTCACTGTATATTGTAATTCATTCAATTTATAAATTTTACACAACTAAACTAAGTTAATATACGACGTTTTATTAATGGTGTTATCGTAATCGATTACGGTGGTTGGGTAGTGTATTAATAAAGAAAAAAACACCACTCTTATAAATTCTAGATGAGAGTATCTTTAAAAGATCATATATTATAATGACCGATATTAGTGATAGAACATGTAATATAGGGGTCTTCAACAATTAGAACATTGACCTTCAAACATGTGAAACTGGTTGTAAGAGGGAAAGGGAGGGTACAAGGTTGGGGACCATTGGTGGTGAGATGTGAGACAAAGTTACTCAAATCAAAAAACAAACAAATAAAATCTAAGACGTACATTCACTATATAGTACGTCATAAACAGAAAACAAACTGAATCAAGTGAAACGTATTACAAAAGTACAAAGTAGGTTCAACACCTTTTACTTCCTAAAGGAAGGAAGAGTACTGACTTATGATAAAGTAACATACAAATACGTAGTATATAAGAAATAGGTAAGTAAAAAACTAGTTGTAAAACCAACAAAGGTATAGAACCAATAACACTTATTACAACGTCTTGTGTCTCCAAATCAACCAGATAACCTCTATCATAAAAGTAACAATCTTCACCCTAATAATCTAGTATACTATCGAGATAAAAAATTACAAAACTTCTGGGAGGAATAATAAAAGGTATCACCGATATGGTTAAATGTAAGGTTCGTTGTCGTGTGTTCACAAGGGAAAAACAGATAAACTTCAGTCCCCTTACTTGGTTTACTGGAGAGGTCAGAAAGGTACCTCAAGATACTGTGACGTGTACCTCTTACTTAGAGTACTCTTCCTCCTGAAATTGGGTTGACGATACGACGGTTGACTGTAAGAAGAGACTGCTTCTTACTTTCCCGACCCTTCTCAGTCTCTGTAAATCGATTCACCTGGTTAAGAAATGACTAAACAACTGAAAGACCTAAAATTTTAGGATCTGGTCCGTCACTGCTATTTTAACAATTGACGACGTTTATTGATGGGTGTACTAAAAATACCCTAACAACAGTACAGTCTCGAAAATCTTGACTCCTCAACTGAGACGTCTAGACTTCACCGAGAACTAGACCTCTGCCCATATCTTAACGTCCAGGAGGACTTTAGGAGGGGCATAGCGTGTAAAAGAGGAGATGGGCAGTGGACAAGGAAAAAATGCGTCGTCCTTTTACTCAGAAGACCTGGTAGTCTGAACTCGATCTCCAATAAAGTTTCAGTAGCCAGTACTTTTACTTTAACAAATGGGTAAGAAGTATACTACAGCGAAAGTTTGAACAACTAACCTTTTCTTCCTTTTTTAGTACTGAATTCACTCGTGTCCTCTTTCTCCCTATCTTGTCTACTATAAATACTGACTGACTCTTAAAGTTAGAGTCGTTGATTTTACTACTTGAACCCTAGTGACCTTTACCTTTATCAACTGAATTGTCTACCATCCGTCGAGAACAGTCTCTTCTGACAAGACTCGTACTCGGATTAACTCATCAAATATAGACATATTTAATTGTAAAAAATTTCGACATTATAAGAGTCCTCTTATAAGTCCTATTTGTAAATCGTAAAAGATCCAGAGGAATCACCTTTTGAATAGTAACCCGTTTCCAATTAAGGTAGTCAAGTTTTTAATATGTAACCTTTAACTTCACTTGGTACTAAACAGAAATTTTTACTATGTCTTTAAACTATCAACTTCTACATGTGAAAAAGATCGAGAGTATTACAAGAAGACAGTCAAGGCAACAAACTTGTCGAGGAACCCCGTTTGTAGACGGATGAACTTTAGAATAATCCTTTTATTGAAGTAAATTTAGAAGGGAGTATTGGGAGCACGTCTATAGGCACATGTCAGTTCGTCTACTTCCTTTTAATTTCGTTAATCTATAATTTGATTTGATAAAAAAATAAACATCCATATAAGATATTATTATAAATGTATATTGATGTACGAATTGTGATTTATAGACAATAAAAGAAAATTTAAGACTTCTGACGAGCTTGATTTCGAGTACAGTAAAACATAACCCGGGTCAACAAGGACCCTTTACATTTTGATTTGTAATGACTATTTACCCGTACATCGTCAGGGTTCACATCCTGAGTGTGTTGTCTTTTTTTTGTGGAAAAATAAAGATTCTCTTATTTTAGTACATTCCGTCTCTTTGTTTGTTTTTAGACGACAACAGTCTGGTAACGGTACTCTGTCTTCTCTTTAGGTATCGTCTGAACATGATGAACAAAAGGATCCTTAAGAACCCGAGTTGTTTTTTAATTAATCATTACGAACAGTAGACTCGTAACTCATTTTAAGTTTACTAGAGAGAAGGATACAAATTTAAAGTTGTCTTTACTAAATAGGTATCAATAAGTTTTCTTGTCTTCCTGTATTTTACGGAGGGGATTGGGAATTTTAGGAGTGATCTGGGTTCAAAGTAACGACTCTTCCGCGTTCAAAATTAGAACAGACAAAACCAAGAAGGTCACCGATGGAGGAATATAGATTCAGTCCATCATTGTCGTTATAAAGAACTACGTGAAATTTTTCAATTTGTATAAGTCATTGAAGGGAAATACTTTCTACTTCTTCAGTCGTATGAATTCAAAGAGAAAGGAAGAGGAGGGTGAAGAGTACAAAAACAATAATTACAATATTTAAATCCTAAAACACAACCAATGGAGATATCGTGATTTATTATATGAGTGGGGAAAGAAGTAGGTAGTTGAAATCTGTCATAGAGGACTGTTGGTAATCCTCCTCTTTATACCGAAGTATGTAAGGAGGTCTCTTCTCAAGGTGATGAAAATGTGACTGTCTGAAAGACCATAAATATAAGGTAAGGGGAGTTTACTCTTCCCGACCTTTTTGAGTTTGGGTGTCCGATCATGGAGGTCGGAAAGTAACCACCTAATATTGAAAAACTTCTCGTTAAAGGGTTAAAATCGGACCTCCCTCCATTTATGGTGACCATCCGTGGACTCTTTCGT
This sequence comes from Capra ibex, assembly GCA_006410555.1. Taxonomy (NCBI): domain Eukaryota; kingdom Metazoa; phylum Chordata; class Mammalia; order Artiodactyla; family Bovidae; genus Capra; species Capra ibex. The sequence goes on along the minus strand of SJYO01048061.1, from coordinate 48,460,095 downwards.
CCCCCTTTCTCCACCTAATAACCGCCTTAAGAAAGTATCTGTCTGAAAGTTAATGGTCGTCTAAAAACGGAATGAAAGGAAAAGAAAAACCGGTTTGGCATTCTGTACTCTCTAGGATCAAGGGGTCTCTAACTTGAACGAAGGGGACGTAGACTTCACGTAACTTTCACGTCTCAGAATTGGTGACCTGGTGGTCCCTTCGGGGAATGGAATGAAAAGTGAGGGTAAGAGATTAAACGGGCAGGTCTCGAAACTCGCAGATACTTGAATGGTACTTCTGATAGGTATAACAACTACGATTTACCCTTGAAAGACGTAAGAAAAGAATAGGTGTTTACAAGACTTATAGGTAATTTCAAGACTTTAAAATAGTCTAAAACTTATACATAGTTTGAGACCTACCAACTATCTGGGTGAGAGTAAGAGTCACTATAATGTTTGGGTGCCGAAAACATTAAGAAACTCTCCTTTCCTTTACTTTGAACACACGAACCGGTGGTAGAGTTTATCTTTTAGTGATAGAAAATAACATTAAAAACGACAAATCGGATATGTAAATTTAGAGAAAATAAATACGGACTTAACCTTAGTTGCGTGAAGACCAGTCTGTCGGAGACAAGTTTCTGTACCCTACAGAAAGGTTCTTCAGAAGTGGGAAGAACCAAATAGTCAAGAGTGAGTCATTTTTTTGTCGAGTTGATGTCGGAACGAAGGAGTACTTGAGAAATGAAGTCAGTTTGACTTAACGATCAGTAAAGGATTTCTATTAAAATTAAAAGATGAAGACACGAAAATAAGATGATAAGAGAGGTGGGAGGAGGGGGCTGAGTGATACGAAGGGGTGTAGTTTATTAGACGGTAAGAGTTACACTAGATCGGACGTCCTCACGTTCAGTTTCTAATCGATGAAGCGATTCGAAGGAGACTGGAGACGATCTCCAGGTACCGAAATAATTCAGACGAAAGGTAACGCTCCCACCCATGGTCTACTATTTATTATTGTACTAACAGAGTCACATACACACTTTGAAGTCAAATACTTCCACTGACTCACTATTGTACCTCTTCGAGTACGGTAACTTTCTAAAACTACTGAGTGTAAAGGATTCTCTTCCTCGGTGAGGTACCGTGTGTCCCGGTGACACTAGAGTAGCTTCCAACCTCGTCAGACATGTGGATGTGGGAGGGAGTGTCTCTTGTCCCACACACAGAACTAGTACCACCCTAAAAGACGTTGAGGATATTGATCCCAAACGTCTAAAGAGTGACCTCCTTTTATAGAAGAAAGACGAAGGTATGTACAAGAGTTAAAGAGAAGAAAAATCCTAGGTCACACTTTTCAAGTCGGGTAGATCCCATATGACCAGAACACTATCATCTTTTACTCATTACCTTCACGATGTACTACCGAAATATTCCAAGACGATATTTCCCCGTAATGGTGAAAGAGAATGTAAAGTAACGATTTTCTTAAGTGTACCAGTTCGGATTACAGTTTACCTCGTTTTCTTCCCTTTACAATCCTTTATAGTATAGTTGATGGAGTGAGGACTTTTATTTATAATCGCCGTTTCTATTATTATTATTTACTTATTATTTTCGGCGTTCACCCGTGGAGGTATCCGGTCTATCATTCATTGTAACACGAAATGGAAAGCTGTCAGGACGGTTCATTCACCATCCTTTCCATGAATGGATCAAATAATCGAATCCGAGTGGGTCGATCAATACACCCCTTGTTTTCAAGACTCGATCCAAAGGACCGTGGACCATTCTTCATGTATCTAACGGAACAATCCCGTTCCATTTCGGTAGTCCTGTTGCGTGCCAATAGAGTTACTACACATTGTTACACGGGGGTGTCGTGACGTAATAAGTGTCAAAGGGAAGGTTGAGATCGATTTCGACGGAACCGTTGAAGACTGGAAGACCGAAGACTAGAGAATCGTAGCCAGTGGATACTTTGGACTCCGAACAGTAGTAAAATTAACTGTAGTGGAAAACCTCTCCGGATGAGAAGACCAAGAGGATACAAGACAATGAGTCTCATTGGGAGGTCCAGGATTGATCTTTAGAGTCTTAGATGGGAGGGTATGTACCATTACCGTGGTCGTTTTGGGTTGGGGTTGGTTTAGGAATCCACTGAACAAAATTTTCTCTAAACCATTTCAGTTCGAGGAGAGTCACTGGGAGGTATTTATAAGTGTCCGTCCCTAGAGAGACTATTAAATAATACTTATCTTTAACAAAGGGAACTCAAAGTTCAACAGTAGATAATCCGTCGAGACCATAAAGTAGAATAAAAAAAATGTCAAGTGAATAACTATATGAGAATATTAAGGAGTTCAAACAGTGGATAGTATCCTCTTATTCTAACCACCCGGAGGTTGTACATGACCTCCGTTTCGTGGTAGTCCTTTTTTCCATTTATAAGTTTCAGTCCTGTCAACGAAAAATGTGACTTGTTGTGACTTAGTATGTAACGTTTTACGATTATATTACTCGTCGGACAAATAGTTGAGTAGACGTAGTGTTGTCACACCTCCCCATAACCGTTACTTCTTGGAGGAAATAAAGTAGTGTATTTTCAGGACCTATTAAGTACTCCTCGTTTGTTTCCCCCTGGTCTTGACTCCGTGTCCTACCGAGACGTCCAGTAGACATTTCTCAAATTCACGTACGAAAGAAGGTAAACAGTCCGTTCGTCTAATCGAAACGAGTCTCAAGTGTAATTCAGACCAGAATGTAGTTTTCACCTTCTAGTGAAACATTAGTAATTCACAAAATGAAGTTATAATTTATAATTTCAAGGAGACTAACGGTTTCGGTATTAATTCTCCCCTTTTCTTTGGACATTACAATATCTACAAAAGGGTAAACCATTAATACATCACTTTCGTTAGTACTTATCTCTATAGCATCAACAAGTCTTATTTACCCTTGAGGACTCCTCTGAGTCTCTCTCTTTTCTTTTCGTTACCTCCACTCACTAACATTACGGTTTCTCGCTCCCTTTCCGGACTCACACATTCTTAAACCCCATCGTCTCCTTTCCATCGGCTCCCAAGGGACACTCCTACAACGATTACACGTCGTCCCAGACCTACGTCTTAACAAGGTCCTAAGTCTTGATTTAACGGTTTCCTGGGACCTGTACGACAAGCCTTGAAGTGAGAAGAGTGACTATTTTATTCCTATTATTGCGGACGGAGTCTGACTAGACTCTTAATTTGCCCTAGCCCCTTCCCCTTACAAATCGGGAACTACTAACATGGTCAGTAGTAGGGGACCAGACATTTGAGGTGCTCTCGGGCCTAGAACAGACTGAATAAGTAACTGTATAGAAACCAGGCTCTTACTAAAGACCTGAGTATTGTCAATAACTTTCTTATTTAATTTTTCAATATTTACTTGTATATATTTACTCCTTGAACTTATTTTACCACATAGATTCTTCAACCAAATACTCTTTTAAGTCTCTTAAGAACAATCCATTATCCTACGTACATATACTTTTCCATTTCAAATCCCGTCCCGTCTACAAAGTTTACTAGAATGTCTGAATCGTCTTTATTTCCAGAACACGTGCACACACACACGAGTTAGCAGACACTGAAAAAACGTTGGGGTACCTTACATCGGGTGGTCCGAGAAGACAGGTAAATTAAAAAGTCCGTTCTCATGACCTCACCCAACAGTAAAAGAGGAAGTCCCCTAGAAGGGTTGGATCCCTGACTTGAGTGTAGAGAACACAAAGGACGAAATCGTCCACCTAAGAAATGGTAACCATGGTTCCCAGAACTTCCTTTCGTTTCAAAAACGTAATAGAGTCCTTTATCAAAGTCACAATTGAAATAATCGGATAACTCACTACAAAATGTTACTTCCATTCCCTGGCAAGAGTTCACTTGTTTCAACAACCCTATATATTCCTTTGTTGTGACGGGACGTCATCTGTCTTATTGGCATTGTCTAACGAAAAACGAAGATTCAGGTCAAGAGACTTTTGGATATCCGTCTTGTTCCGATCTGAGAAGAGGACTCTTGAAGTCTCTACGTCTTAGAATTTTAAAAGTCGGGAGACGGATGTATACGAACAAACTTTCGTACTGTATCAATCAGAGTGCCCTACACAAGTATGTCAGTGACGACCGACAAAAGCCTTTTAGGGGTTCGAAAACGACGACCGAGACATCAGATTGGTAAATTCCATGAGACTTGTTAGTAGGAAATACTAAACTGATAAGTTCAGAAAAAAAAAAAAAAGAACTTCCTATTAACGAAATATCTCTCCCCTCCTCTCCCACTCTACATACCTTTCTCATTGTACCTTTGAATGTAATGGTATACATTTTACCTATCGGTTACCCTTAAACGACATACCGAATCATTTGAGTTTGTCCCCAACACATATACAAGTTCAGAAAATTCTGTTAAGTATAATTCTACAATCTCCTTACCCGTCGTCAATTGAAGTTCGGTTGGATTCCTCTCCAATATCGTAAAATTCGAATAACGTTTCGTTTATACTCTACAGTTTTATAACAACTTCCATAAGTCCGGTTGACATCGAAACTTATCCTAAGATCCTACATACAAAGGTGGTTCAAAAGTTATTTTCCCAATTATAATTACATATTAATACTAGTTTCAGTTTCACTGGATTACAAGATCCTGTAGACGTCTCCCAAAAGACTCCCGACGTGTATCACGATAAGTCGCGTGTAAGTCATAATCCAATATACCTCGAATTCCGTTTCGTTTCACTTTAATGAACGTAAAACGACTTTTTACTCAGTGATTTCCGAGGTCTTTAACTTCAGATCTGTCTCACTCACTTATTCGGTCCGTTGTCTTCCCGGTCAGTAGTGTTAACCAGGGCTGTCGGAGAGGGTGTAGTCAGACGTGACGACTTGGTCCGGTAGCCACACTGAGCAACTCTACCCGTCGACGGGAACAAAGAGGTCCTTCCTGGAGCCAAAGTGTGCGGATGTCACTTTGGTGTTGGCCTTCTTCTTTACCGCGCATTCACCGTGTCGTCGTAAAACTGTATTGTCGTAGAACTTGACACTACGACGTCCCCGTCCTGACTCCCTGTCTACAGTCAATCGAGGTCTTAAACGAACCACTAAAAAATTATTCTTAACTAGACAAGTGTCCAGTTGACCGTTAATAAGTAAAGTGACAGTGGGCTTCAAGTGACTCCTGGGTGTCAAAGAGAAGATCACATTCTCTCGGAGAGAGGACTCATTCAGTACGACGGAAAGTTTCCTTTCTGCTTCGAAACTGAATCCTTATATCATGGAGGAATGTCCCTGTCTACCTCACCCTTTACCGTTAGGTGGGGTCATAAGAATGGACCTTATATGGTACCTGTCTCCTCGGACCTCCTCACGTTAGGTACCCCAGTGTTTCTCAACTTGTATTGACTCGCTGTCTCGTACGTCCTCAACTCTCTTTACGTCAACGGAAGTTCAAAGACTGTTAAACCTCCGGGTAGGAATCTTAATTTTCTGTCTCCGACCCGAGTACCCGGGGACACACATTGTCGCAATAAGACAATGAGGTAGTATAATACTAAAGAACCCTACTCATTATGGACTAGAGAGGTTGTGTATAAGAAACCTCTTCCGTTAAAGAATTTGTTTCAATGAAAGTAAATTTCACTGAACTAATTTGGTAAAATTTTTCATTTACGGTTTAAGACACGAACAAGACCGACCTAAAATGTTCCAAATAAAAGAAAGACACACTCAAAGGAGTAGCTAATTTTAAATTTTTTCCATATTCGTAATGAGGAGGGTTAGAAAACTAGTATATAGTTTCTGTGTTCTTTCGTTTTGAGGTCTCGACTAGTCAGTTGCTCCGTCCCCTGACATACCAAGTTACGGAGGGTCGCCGAGGTTCCGACCCCAACCATCCTCTTGGACGTCCACCGTCCACCCCTCCGGGAAGACTAGGTCCGACGTCGAGACTCAAGGTAAAAGGAGAACTCGTAGAGTGGCGACGAGACCGACAACGGTTGATCCGAGAAAAACTCCAAGGGGTGGAGAATGGAGTGGGGAGAATAGAGTCACTCTACCAATCTTGAAAGGAACTCCGAGATTGTTTTCTCCTGTTGTTTCTTTGTTTTCTGTGCACACGAGTCCTGTGCCAATTATTGTCACGAAAATAAAAAATGACTTATATAGTGGGTCTGTCGTCTTCACTCTGGGACCTCCAAATCCCTTTCACACCTACACCTGTCCTCCACGTCGTGTAGTATCTCTCTTCCGTCAAGGACGTCGAAAAGTTCCTTTAGATCAAGGACTAAGTTTTGGTCCCCGAGGACGATGCACCTCTGAAGGAGAAGTCCCGGAGTGGACGACAGAGGACCCTATCCTAACACGAGTTTCGAATGAGGGAAAAAAAAAAGAGGGTCCGGGAAGGTTGAGGAGTCCGTGGGTCCCACGGATGAGTAGGTAGAGTTCAATGACTAAACCCACACTCGAGGACCGAGACAGACCGGGGAAATAGGACAAAACAAGGAGTAGAGAGTGGTCAAGAGTCGTCGTAGGATTTCACGACTGGACGTCGTAAGATTAGCCCGAGGAGTCTTTCACGGTCCGAAGCAGGAAGGGTGGGAACGAGAGTTGACTGCAAGAGATGGAGTAGGACGTCACTAATAATCTTTGAACGAACTAAAGTCGAGTCAGTAAAAACTAGGTTGCTGACAGTCCGGCTTCTGAACTTCTCGACCTCCGTACGAACCAAGACAAAGAAAGGAAAAGGTAACGGTCACCTATATACGAAGAAGGGTGGGAACCCAAATAAGTCACTCAAAACCCCCTTATTCATCTTCAAAATGGTTTAACTTAAAATTATTTTGAGTGAATAATTTGTGGAAAACAGGAGGTTCGTCATGGGGTCTGGAACCTACACCCCTTCGTTCTCACCCCTAGGGTCTCTAACCCCTCAGGGACAGAAGTGACTGCGTATCCACGACTCCTATCCATGACTACCTATCCAAAGACTCCACTACCACGACTGAACCTCTTCCTGACTTGTAATTGGGAATAAATTACGTCTTTCCAGTCTGAAAAATTACTCAATTTATTAAAGTGTTTATTTTTACGAATAGAAAACAGATTTTGTCTCCATTGTGAGTATATACGTCTAAAGATAAACACGACCTATTAGTTAGGGTTGGGTGGTTAGTAGACACACAGGTCTACTGTTGGTAGTAGGTCCGGACGAGAGGGAAGATAGTCTCGGGGACCGTAATGATAGTCTCGGTCCCTTTAGTGTAGATTTGAAGAATTCTGTAGACATTAAAGTCTTTATTTCTTCGGTATGTACCGCTTTTTTTTTTACCTTTATACGGGATATTATATGTAGTAGTCCCTTGACGTTTTACTTTACTAATTTTGGTCTTCTGACTGGTGTGGTTTACTACTACTCTTATACCTCGTTGTTCTTGAGAGTAAGTAGTGACTACCCTTACGTTTTACTATGTCGGTAAACCGTCAAAGAGTTTTGATTCGTATGAGATATACTATCTCTTTACCACGAGGAACTATAAATTCCCCAACTTTTACATAGAGGTGTGTTTTAGGACGTGTACCTACAAACATCGACGAAATAAGTACTAACCGTTTTGAGACTTCGTCGTTTTTACGGAGATTCATCCGCTTACCTATTTGACACCATATAGGTCTATTGTCTTGTAATAACGTACTACTTTCTTTACTAGATAGTTCACTACTTCTTAGAATTCATATATAATGACACACTTTCTTCTTTTATACTTTTCCGAAGTATAACATACGAAGGTCAATATACTGTAAGAACCAGAGGACGTAACGTCCACCTAAGAAATGACGACTCGGTAGTCCTTTCGGGATATTCTGTAAGACCTCTCCCTTTCAATGCCTTTGTCATTTTTCTAATTACCAACGACTCCCACCCTCTAGTTTAACGGTTGTAGGCGACCCAGTACCCTTTTCGTTCTCTCAAGGTCTTTTTGTAGATAAAGACGAAATAACTGGTACGGTTTCGGAAACTGACACACCTAGTGTTCTTTGACACCTTTTAAGACTTTCTCTACCCTTATGGTCTGGTGGACTGGACGGAAAACTCTTTGGATATACGTCCAGTTCTTCGTTGTCAATCTTGACCTGTACCTTGTTGTCTGACCAAGGTTTATCCTTTTCCTCATACAGTTCCGACATATAACAGTGGGACGAATAAATTGAAGATACGTCTCATGTAGTACTCTTTGCGACCTGACCTTCTTCGTGTTCGACCTTAGTTCTAACGGCCTTCTTTATAGTCATTGGAGTCTATACGTCTACTGTGGTGGGAATACCGTCTTTCAATTCTCCTTGATTTCTCGGAGAACTACTTTCACTTTCTCCTCTCACTTTTTCAACCGAATTTCGAGTCGTAAGTCTTTTGCTTCTAGTACCGTAGACCAGGGTAGTAAAGTACCCTTTATCTACCCCTTTGTCACCTTTGTCACAGTCTGAAATAAAAAAATCCGAGGTTTTAGTGACGTCTACCACTGACGTCGGTACTTTAACTTTCTACGAATGAGGAACCTTCTTTTCAATACTGGTCGAATCTATCGTATAAGTTTTCGTCTCTGTAATGAAACGGTTGTTTCCAGGTAGATCAGTTCCGATACCAAAAAGGTCACCAGTACATACCTACACTCTCAACCTGACACTTCTTTCGACTCGTGGNCACAACCTCTTCTGAGAACTCTCAGGGAACCTGACGTTCCTCTAGGTTGGTCAGGTAAGACTTCCTCTAGTCGGGACCCTAAAGGAACCTCCCTTACTACGATTTCGACTTTGAGGTCATGAAACCGGTGGACTACGCTTCTCAACTGAGTAACCTTTTCTGGGACTACGACCCTCCCTAACCCCCGTCCTCCTCTTCCCCTGCTGTCTCCTACTCTACCGACCTACCGTAGTGCCTGAGCTTCTATACACTTACACTCACTTGAGACCCTCAACCACTACCTGTCCCTCCGGACCACACGACTCTAAGTACCCCAGTGTTTCTCAGCCTGTGTTGACTCGTTGACTTGACTTGACTTGACTTGACTTCCCACCCTCCTCTTCTTGCCTTAACTGTCTCGTGTCTTCTAAAATCCCGTTACTTTTGTGAGTCATACTACAATATTACTGATTATATACACTAAGGAAAAACAACAACAACGAATCAACGAGTCAGTACCCAATATGTAAACAGGTTTGGGTGTCTTAAATATTGTGGTTCTCGTTTGAGATCACATTTGACACCTGAAACCCACTAACACTACACAGACAGGAACCATTTTGTTTGTTGTTTTTTTCTATATATCAATACCACTTACTACAACTATTGTCCCCTTCGATTCCGTTACCGTCGGGTGAGGTCATAAGAACGGACCTTTTAGGGTACCTACCTCCTCGGACCACCCGAAGTCAGGTACCCCAGTGTTTCTCAGTCTATGGTGACTCGCTGAAGTGAAAGTGAAAAGTGAAAGTACGTAACCTCTTCCTTTACCGTTGGGTGAGGTCACAAGAACGGACCTCTTAGGGTCGCTGTTCCCTCGGACCTCCCGACGGCAGATACCCCAGCGTGTCTCAACCTGTGCTGACTTCACTGAATCGGCGAATCGTCGTCGTACGTACACACCCTCGTCTTCGATACTCCCTTTAGAAACATGAAAAGAGAGTTAAAATAACATTTGTTTTCATGAGACTTTTGTTCACAAAAATCCGATAAAAGTCGTCCAGAGGTGATACTCTCCCACTACCACATACTAACTGGTCAGTATGTAAGAACACTTAATAACCCCGTCTACCAAGTTGGGTTGTAGACTCTTCTCGTAGACACTCGTCCCCGTCTAGGACACCTAGGGTCTCTCTCCCCTCAGGGTCCCCTCTCATCCAGGAGTCACCTCCCTATACGACCGAGGGACGGGTACTCCACAAAATCCTTCTTACGTCTCTCCACTTTTCCCGACTTTTTTCTTTTCACTTTACTCCGAATTCGGTCTATCCGGTAAAAAGTTTTCACAAAACCTTCTACCGAGACTCGGTCCTTTTGATCTCTTTCAACTAAAAAGAAAAAAACTAAAAAGAAAAAAACTAAAAAGAAGGAAGGTCTTTATCCTAAGTTGTAGTACCCAATTTACCCGGACCATTTTAACCAGACTCTGAACTAGTGGAACACCCTAAAACAAGGGTACCCTTTATTCAAGGTGTAAGGTTTGTTGACTGGATCTTCGGTGAGAAGTATCACCGAATTATCCCTAGTCAAGTCAAGTCAAGTCAAGTCAGCGAGTCAGTACAGACTGAGAAACACTGGGGTACTTAGCGTCGTGCGGTCCGGAGGGACAGGTAGTGGTTGAGGGCCTCAAGTGAGTCTGAGTGCAGGTAGCTCAGTCACTACGGTAGGTCGGTAGAGTAGGAGACAGCGGGGGAAGAGGAGGGTCGTAGTCTCAGAAAAGGTTACTCAGTTGAGAAGCGTACTCCACCGGTTTCATAACCTCAAAGTCGAAATCGTAGTAAGGGAGGTTTCTTTAGGGTCCCGACTAGAGGAAGTCTTACCTGACCAACCTAGAGGCACGTCAGGTATCGTTCAACGAATAGTGATATAATTGAAAACTTCCTTAAACCCTGATTTATAATTCGTAAGATTAACACCCTCAAACACTGAAACTGAAGTAATTCATTTAAAAAATAGAAAGACTAAAACACCACGGTTCGAGACTTATGTGAAAATATGACTGTTAAGAGTCAAGTGAATATTGTTTTCGAGATACAAAATGGGTTTAGTATTTCATAGATATAAAACTCTTTTTTCTTTGACTTATTGGAGTATATTTCTGATATACCAATATCTCTTGGTTGCTTACTACACCTAATTGAGAAGTAACCTCAATCTTTATTGTGAATTCGATTTTTATAACAGTCCCACCAGACTAAACTTCTCGGGTGTTTTGAAGTCATCTAGTCCAGAGAGGATGGAAGAGACTCGTGTGACGTCTTTAATGGTAGTAGTAAGAAAGTAAGAATCCAAGTCCACGAAATAACGATTCCCAAGAACCCATCATACCCTTCTTTTTGAGTAAATGAGAAATTATATTGTGCCGGTCGTCACGGACAGGAGGATTGAGGCTTACTTTACTCTACTACACATACTCGTGTGTAACATACAACATTTCATAAAAGTTTCGAGTGTACAGGTATGCTTCGCTTATTAATTTACCGTTTTAGGTCGGTGGAAGGTGTCCCCTTTTAAAGAGTATCATGCTGTACCCTTTATTGTCATCCCTATTGAAGATCCGCTATCTTACTCAAAACAATAACAAAACAAAATACGACAAAACGGAACCGAAAATAAAACAAAATGAAAAAACCATTGAGAGTCAGACTTTCAATAAAAGACAGGAAATTTTCCATCCAAATACACACACACACACACACACACACACACACACACACACACATGTTAAGCGATCTTTTGTCTTGGATTTTCTTTCGAAGACACGGTTTTGAAATAACTTCTGACTTAGGGTTCCTTCGTCCTTACTCTCTCTTCGTTCCACTCCACCCCTTCCCCTCACTTGATTGTCTTCCCTCGGAAAAGGACTCTACTTGTGTAGAGTATGTGTAGTAGTATACTACTACTTGACTCACGAACCACGTGGTCTTTTGAAACCTCTTCTCTTTCCCTCCTCTTAACACAGTGACCTAAGGTAGAGAACCCCCGACTTTACATGGAGACATCATATAAGTGTCGGAAGGGAGGAGTCAATGTGTAGACATGTGTGACTCGTCGGTGTCCCTTCACGAGCCCATGAACGTTCCGGACCCACATTCCACGCAGTGAGCGGGTTTTTCCTACGTCGGGTCCTGGGGCTCAAACATTTGCACATCGTCGACGTTCGTCCGAGGGACTGACACTCGTTGCGGACCGAACACACACCAGACCCGACTACGTATTTGGGGTGTGATATTTGGTGTCGTAGTTCCTCCGGTGAAATCTAGTAAAGACGACGGAGAAAACGACTCATGTGAAGACTCTTTCTTACTATAAAAACCAAGAGCGTAACGTCTCGACACACCTTCGGTTGTCATTACCTCTATTAATCTCCGTACCTCAACTAGTGTTGAACTGGGCGTTACTCGTCAAACTCATCAACACTGTCTCATTCTAGAAAGACGTTACGTCATAAAGTCTATGTTATGTTCCCTCGTTGAACTATATCTAATCACACTGTCCTGTTCTTATGTGTTTTGTTCTACTCGGTAACTAAATCTCTTTTTAAGGTTTCTCGTTCTATTTTACCGAAATTCTGGTCAATTCGAAGTAGCTCGGAATCGTAGTGTTAAATGACTTTGTAGTCTATCTAAAAAAAACCATAGATGTATATTACATACATAAATAAGTACGTTATCTATAAATGACTCTCTGACGACCTCCGCTCCAGACAAGATCCGAAACGGGTGAGTCGTCAAAGACGCAAGAATCGTGAACTCTAAGGTCACCTTCTTCTGTTTGCTAACACACAGTCTTCCACCACTCATAGTACGTCCTTTTATTTCGTCCCATTCTCTTTCTCACACGTACCACCTCCCCGTCCTCAACGATAACTATGTCCTGTCAGTTCCTTTGGAGACACTATTCCGTTGTAGACTCGTCTCTGGTTTTCTTCTCCTTCTCACTAAGGTCATCTCTTGTCTCTTTCGTTTCGAGTCCTTCCCGGTCAGCTATAACAACTCTTCTATTTGTAAGTACACTACTCCTGTACGTGTGTGTAAAAAGGTTTTTTTTTTTTTTTTTCATTTGACGTATATAAATCATAACAATAAATCTATAAGAGTTACAACGACGGTAGCGTTTACAGACTTATCTTCTTTGACAAACACAATAATAGATTTTCTCTACAAACCCTTACCATCTTGGGTAACCGTCAACGGTAGTTCTAGGACCAAAGATACTAGGTCACTATTACCTTTATACTAGTGGATCCGTCCATCCTTCCTGAACGGGTACCTACCCACACTAGTGTCGTTTCACATCTACGGTGCACACAGGACCTCCCTGTCCTGTGGTCCGTCCATACCAAATTCCAACTGAACTCTCTCTTGGAACTCGATAGTTGGACAACTATAGAGACTCCTGAACAAAACTCCTACGAAACATTTTTAAATATTTGACTACTTACAAAAATTTTTTACAAACTTAATCTCGCGGAAACCCAGAACACACACAATGAAGTCAGTCGAGATTACCCCGACACTTAAGTACCATAGGACCGTACCACCCCCGTCATCATTCCGTTCTGATAGTCCCTACTTCTTCCGTCTATTTCGCTACGTGAGGTTTTACACTGATGTTGTTCTAATGACCCGAAGGGAATTACATAGAAGACCGGAATTGTACAATGACGAAGTAAGTAAGGACAACGGACCCTGAACCTTCAAACACTCTACACCAGGAGTTCTTCCACTTCTCCCTTACCCTGTGAGTGATACCAACTCCTGGGACCCCTGGTCACCTTGACCCCTTCGTGATCACTTTTTGTCCGTGAAAACGTAGTACACCTTCGACGTAGAGAGACGTAATCTTTCTTACAATTTATACACCTTTCTTATTCCGTCTTTAGGTCTATAACACATTGATTAGTCTAAAAAACCGGAGGAATTATCTTTGACTAGTCTTCAGTCAATTCTTCAAGTCCGTTCAGAAATGATTCTGAGGACGATGTCGTCCCCTCGTTCTTGTTCGTTGTCTAGGGGAACGAGGGAGAGGTTCCTCCTCACTTGACCAGGGAACATACCCCACTTCCATCCTTACATAGGTCATCAGACCGGTCTCCCCACCGAATACGCCAAACGGGTGGGAAAACCCCCACGACACACGTTCCCCGTACGTATCATGGGACGAGATCTGTGGGACGAAAACTAGGACCGGGAAATCTTCACCTCCAACCCAAAAAACCAGAGAAAGTACCTTTCGTCTCTGTAATGAAACAGTTGTTTACAGGAAGATCAGTCCGATACCAAAAAGGTCATCAGTACATATCTACACTCTAAACCTGACACTTCTTTCGACTCGCGGTTTCTTAACTACGAAAACTTGACACCACAACCTCTTCTGAGAACTCTCAGGAACCTGACGTTTCTCTAGGTTGTTCAGGTAGGACTTCCTCGAGTCAGGACCCACAAGAAACCTTCCTGACTACGATTTCGACTTTAAGGTCATGAAACCGGTGGAGTACGTTTCTCAACTGAGTAACCTTTTCTGAGACTACGACCCTCCCTAACCCCCGTCCTCCTCTTCCCCTGCTGTCTCCTACTCTACCGACCTACCGTAATGACTGAGCTACCTACACTCAGACTCACTTGAGACCCTCAACCACTACCAGTCCCTCCGGACCGCACGACGTTAAGTACCCCAACGTCTCAGTCTGTACTGACTCGCTGACTTGACTTGACTACTATATCAGAAGAACATAGAACAGGGATTAAACGGGGTTGACGGGTACGTGTCAATAAAAATCGGGGAATATGAAATAAACATAAAACAACGAACTCTGTAAACAGGTCCACGTTCGTAACGTCGTTTCCCAGGGTTCAGTGTCGGAGTTCACATGTGTGTACTCCTCTGTGTGAATCTATCTTGGGTCTCTCCACGGGACTGGTAGTTTCTCGGTGTCGCCACGTAGACACAAACGAAGCTCCAGATCCGATAAAAAATTCCAAATATTTAACCGATATTTTTACATAAATACCTAAAAGTCCGAGTCGGACTCTGTTTCAAAAATAAAAATTTAAGTCTGAATGGTAAGGTTTTGAGTAAGACCGTGAAAGAATCCCGAACTACTTAACAAGGTTTATACAAATAACGAAAATTCAGAGACAAAATAACGGTTGGAGCATTATACATTTGATGAAACTTAAAACAATTCTGTACTCACTAATCCATCACTGTTTTGAAATTTTGTCTTTTGTCTCTTCTCTAAATTGTCCTAATTCTCTCTTCGTATCATGTAAAATACATCAATCCGACAAAGGTTCTTAATTTTATACAGAGGAGACCTATACACAAAGGTAGTACATTATATTATTCTCTCGAGGTTTTTATGGTGACACAAGAAACTTATTTCCCATTGTCAAACAAGACATAGTTGTCGTTATAACACATAAAGTTTGTCGAAAGTCGATCCTAGAGGTTCAAGACATGTTTATAATAGGTTTAGTATATTACGCCTTATCTACAACGGTACCAACTAACGATTAATCTCATCATCCAACTTTCGATGTAGGGGACCTTCGACCGAGGTAAAGAATACTGGCCTTCAGTTCACCGAATCTTGTAGACCCACCAAAAGTCCGGTTCTCGAAGAATTTGACGGTTTGAGTAACAGTTCATAGACTAACCGAAGTTTTTAGTGTCGATAAGGGGTCCACCACGTCACCATTTCTTAAGTGGACGGTTACGTCCTTTGAGTCCAAGCTAGGGACCGAAGGGGACCTCATCCTTTACCGTTTGGGTGAGGTCATAAAGAACGGACCTTTTAGGGTACAAGTCTCCTCGGACCACCCGATGTCAGGTACTTCGCCGTTTCTCAACCTGTGCTGATTCGTGCGCGCGCGCGTGTGTGTGTGTGTGTGTGTGTGTGTCGAACTACGTAGGATCCTAGAATCCTAAGGCTAACGTTCAAAATTTTTTTAGTTGACTTTGTTTATTCCTTTTATTTCCGTCAAATAAATAGACTGACACCGAGTCTAGTACTTGAGGAATAACGGTTTAAGTCTGAATTTAACTTCTTTCATCCCTTTTGGCGATCTGGTAAGTCCATACTGGATTTAGTTTAGGGAATACTAATATGTCACCTTCACTCTTTATCTAAATTCCCAGATCTAGACTATCTATCTCACGGACTACTTGATACCTTACTCCAAGTACTGTAAGATATCCTCTGTCCCTAGTTCTGGTAGGGGTACTTTTTCTTTACGTTTTTTGTTTTACCGACAGACCCCTCCGGAATGTTTATCGACACTTTTCTTCTCTCCGTTTTTCGTTTCCTCTTTTCCTTTCTATATTTGTAGACTTACGTCTCAAGGTTTCTTATCGTTCTTCTCTATTCTTTCGGAAGAAGTCGCTAGTTACGTTTCTTTATCTCCTTTTGTTGTCTTACCCTTTCTGATCTCTAGAGAAGTTCTTTTAATCTCTATGGTTCCCTTGTAAAGTACGTTTCTACCCGAGCTATTTCTTGTCTTTATCAGACCTGGATTGTCTTCGTCTTCTATAATTCTTCTCCACCGTTCTTATGTGCCTTCTTTACACGTTTTTTCTAGAAGTGCTGGGTCTTTTAGTACTACTACACTAGTGATTAGATCTCGGTCTGTAGAACATTACACTTCAGTTCACCCGGAATCTTTCGTAGTGATACTTGTTTTGATCACCTCCACTACCTTAAGGTCAACTCGACAAAGTTTAGGACTTTCTACTACGACACTTTCACGACGTGAGTTATACGGCCGTTCAAACCTTTTGAGTCGTCACCGGTGTCCTGACCTTCTCCAGTCAAAAGTAAGGTTAAGGTCTCTTTCCTTTACGGTTTCTTACGAGTTTGATGGTGTGTTAACGTGAGTAGAGTGTACGATCATTTCATTACGAGTTTTAAGAGGTTCGGTCGGAAGTCGTTATGCACTTGGCACTTGAGGGACTACAAGTTCGCCCAAAATCTTTTCCGTCTCCTTGGTCTCTAGTTTAACGGTTGTAGACGACCTAGTACCTTTTTCGTTCTCTCAAGGTCTTTTTGTAGATGAAGACGAAATAACTGATACGGTTTCGGAAACTGACACACCTAGTGTTCTTTGACACCTTTTAAGACTTTCTCTACCCTTATGATCTGGTGGATTGGACGGAGAACTCTTTAGACATACGTCCAGTCCTTCGTTGTCAATCTTGACCTGTACCTTGTTGTCTGACCAAGTTTTATCCTTTTCCTCATGCAGTTCCGACATATAACAGTGGGACGAATAAATTGAAGATACGTCTCATGTAGTACTCTTTACGACCTGACCTTCTTTGTGTTCGACCTTAGTTCTCACGACCCTCTTTATAGTTATTCGAGTCTATTCGTCTACTGTGGTGGGAATACCGTCTTTCACTTCTCCTTGATTTTTCGACGAATTACTTTCACTTTCTCCTCTCACTTTTTCAACCGAATTTCGAGATGTAAGTCTTTTACTTCTAGTACCGTAGGTCAGGGTAGTGAAGTACCCTTTATCTACCCCTTTGTCATCTTTGTCACAGTCTGAAATAAAAAAACCCGAGGTTTTAGTGACGTCTACCACTGACGTCGGTACTTTAATTTTCTACGAATGAGGAACCTTCTTTTCAATACTGGTTGGATCCATCATATAAGTTTTCGTCTCTGTAATGAAACGGATGATTCCAGGTGGATCAGTTCCGATACCAAAAAGGACACCAGTACATACCTACACTCTCAACCTGACACTTCTTCCGACTCACGGTTTCTTAACTACGCAAACTTCACACCACAACCTCTTCTGAGAACTCTCAGGGAACCTGACGTTCCTCTAGGTTGGTCAGGTAAGACTTCTAGTTGGGACCCTAAAGAAACCTTCCTTACTACGATTTCGACTTCGAGGTCATGAAACCTGTGGAGTACTCTTCTCAACTGAGTAACCTTTTCTGAGACTACGACCCTCCCTAACCCCCGTCCTCCTCTTCCCCTGCTGTTTCCTACTCTACCGACCTACCGTAGTGACTGAGCTACCTGCACTCAGACTCACTTGAGGTCCTCTACCACTACCTGTCCCTCCGGACCACACGACGCTAAGTACCCCAGCGTTTCTCAGTCTGTGCTGACTCGTTGACTTGACTTGACCTGACTTTCCGTCAAATAGTATGTCATGACCCTGGAGTGTCTTGTGGTTCTGTCTCTACGTCAGTTCGGAGTCCTTCCGTACCCTTTGACCGTTCGGTGACCCTCTAAGATAGGGATGGAGAGAGGTACGTCTAGGAACAAAAGAAAAAGAATTCTGAGTAAAGGGACGAAGAAGTAGATGTACCGTATTACGTCGGTAGGAGTTGACGATACAAATACACACAATTAAAAACGGAGGGTTTTCCAGTTGTAGAGGTAAGGAAACTAATCCAAGTAGACAACGATATAATTTTTAAATGGGGTTATGAATCGTTGAATTTCGTCGTTTGTAAATAATAGAACGACACAAAAAGTCTCGTCTTTAGGTCCACACTGAATCGACCCACAGAAAAGGAGTTCTATAGTATATTCCGGTGTCAGTTCCGTAATTGATCTCGACATCAGAAAAGTTTTCCGAGAAGACTCCCTTCTAGACGAGGAGTAAAGTGTGTGTACCGACAACCGTCCAAAGACAGGGAACGTCCAACAACCCACGTGACCGATAACTGAAGGGTGTTAAGGAACGTTATACCCGGAGAGACATCCCGTCGAGTGTCATACCGTTGACCAAAGGCAGCCTCCTTTCAACGTTCTTTCCCTCTCGTTCTTCAACGACAGAAAGACATTGGACTAGAGTCTTCACTGTACTGTACTGAACACGGACAAGTTGAACACTCTTCACTTTGTCATCCAAGTTTCGTATCAGTTCCCCCTCTTCCGTCTTTAAGATACATCTCTAGTGAGTCCCGGAAAATCTCTGACGAATAGTGTAGGAGAGACAGAAATAGAAAGAGGGCCAAGGTCTCAGTAATCGTGTTCGAACAGTAACTGAGTCGAACCCGGGTCACGGATAACAGGGTCACTCGAATCTCCTCACGTCTGAGTGCCACATCTACCACACGGGTCACCACCGTCACCAACCCGTTTTGTTTCCCTGGTAGTACCTACTCCTTCCGTTCACTTCTCATGTTTGGGCTTATTTTGCGAGGTTTCACACTGAGGACGTGTAAATGAGTTGAAAGAATGAATTACCCTCGTTTTAAAGGTTCGCCCAATAAGTGGAGGGTTTTTCTAATCAAGACACGTCCTTCTAAAAGACTTATTAAGTCTACGAACTTCGGAATTAGGATTGTATAATATACATTGATTCCGATTTCATAAAAAATTTCTTAAGTATTATACAAGGTAATAAGAAAAATTTAAACAAAAGTAAAAAATTTAATATATATATATTTACACATATTGTATTTTATATGGTAAAATACCGATCTTAAAGTCGGAAGATCGTCAAAGGAGTCACGACCTCATTGAACATCGAAGAAACCGGACAAATACGACTAAGGGGTTCCAACCGACCCGACCTTCCCTCGTTTCGTACTTCAAAACATCTCCTTGTCCCAGTACTGTCCACTGTCTTGGGTCACCACCTTCACGACGGATCCGACTGTCGAATAGGTCGAATGGTAGGGCACGGGAGCGTTGGGTTTGGTGTCATAATAGTATGCACAATCCATTTCACCCGATTTGACGACTGTTTGTCGGAGTTTCACATTATTATCGAGTTCTATTGTGTTCTCTTCAAAGAAGGGGGAGACTGTTCGAGTCTATTTAGGGTTTACTTTTATACAGGACAGAATGTCTTATAAAGGTACTCTTCGATCTCTAGTGAATCACGACTATACTTTAGTTATTTTCGTTTACGAAAACCGTCTCCCGATTTCAGTAAACAGACAGTGCCCCGTTCCCAAACCCAGATCAACACTGTTGAGTTCAGTCTCGATGCGTACCTTCTCCTTCGAAGTGAATTATAAGGACACTGGTAAAAGATCAAAAATTTTAATATAAATATAGGTATTTAAGTAAAAATATTCGAGTGTGATTCCCTTACCTTTACTAATTCAAAAAGTCGGATTTGTCGAGTAATGCTAAAGTCAGACGTTGTAGAAGTGTCTGTTCAGTAATAAAGACTACTAAAGTGTGACAATACATGTCGACGCAGTACTGTTACACCCCCGTCACTTTATAATCCCAATCCGACCCGGTAGGTAACAGTCAAGGGTAAAATCAACGAATAATTACGGGAGGGGAACGGGTCGTGTACTTATTCGGAGACTGTCGGATACCAAACTATAGTATGAGTTTTAATAAGCAACCTCTTTACTTTCAAAACGAGTCAAAAAGAGTCAGTAATAATAAAAGGGAAAGTCTCATAAGTTAACCACATTTTTTCAAGTTGCACCGTCCACATCTCAGGATTTCTTATTAGTAGAGACGACACTTAGGTCTCCTTAGTTTCTCGGGTTTTATATCCAGTGAATCGTCATAGAAACTTCGGAAGAAAATCTAAGACTGACCGTAACGGGACTAAGGTCCCCGTCACTCTTGTCCCTCGGTTCTTCTCTCATTTCTTTTCCCGATCACTGACTAGTGAAACGGATAAGTGCCCCACATTTTCGAGAGGGTTCCCGGGTCTTTGTGTGTTTTAATTGTGTGTACCTCTGAAACTTTCATAAATCTCTACCCCGGTTATAGGATTTCTGAGCCTTATGTTTGGATCAAACTTTTAATTTTATTCTAATCTTTTAAGGGAAAACCAAAGAGTAGTTCCATATCCTTTAGTACCGGAGGTATTTTACTTTCGTTCACTAGTGTTCCTTGGTGGACCTACTCCATTTTGCTACCAACGGAGTTGAGGAGAGGTATTCTTCAATCCAAAACTGCGTGGTCCAAGTCTATCTCTAAGGTCTAAGGTCCTAAGTTTAGGTCCAGTCTAAACTTCGTTCCGTCCTAATATCCCATACTCCGTCTCCTCCAGGTCATTCTCGATTCTTTTGGACAGGTCTCTTCAGTCGGATTGTCCGACCCGTCTTCCCGTCCGAGGTCCTAGTTCCCGAGTCTGTCTTGGGCCTCCTCAAAGACTACTCCGGGAGGCACGACTACGAAGGACTCCGTAAACCAACTTAAAGTAGACTGACGGGACAGGGGCGAACTCCGGTCTTCTTTAGACGGTCCGAGACTCGACCAAGTGTCTTCCTGACTTTGTACCCCACTCTAATATTCCTTTCTGACTTTCCCTAATTTTTTGTTTGGGAGTCTTAATATTGAGACATCTTTATCGGTCTTCAGTTCAGAATGGAGACGGTATTTGATCGACACCGAATAACTCTTTAGTCGAATGAGAAAGTTTGGGAATCAAAGAGATAGACATTTCACCCCGAGTCTTAAGTCACGTTCAGGAGTACAGACTGTGTTAGTCGACAAACTAATCAAATTTTTTTATTCAAACACACACCCCTCGGAACTCGTCATTATACGTAATATGGACTCCATAAAAATGTAAACAATGGGTCATAAAACCACGCCCGGTTCTGTAAAAAACCTTATTCTAACCTCAGGAAGGGAAATGGACGTTTTCGTTGTGGGTACTACTTAGCAGTCACTAGAGTAAAAAATTTTAATTAAATAAAGCTAAACCGACACGGCCCAGACGCAACGACGCGCGTCCGAAAGAGAACAACGTGACTCGCCCCCGATGAGAAACACCATCAGGGACCCGAGGAGTGACACCACCGAAGAGAACACCTCGTGTCTGAGGTCCGTGTCCCTGAAGTCATCGACATCGTCCGTCGGAGATCTCACACCAAGTTGTCAACACCACGTGTCCGAAGCAATGAAAATCAATGAAACTCCGTACACGTCAGAAGGGTCTGGTCCCTAGCTTGGGCACAGGAGACGTAACAGTCCGTCTAAGGATAGGTGAGATGGTGGTCCCTCCAGGAGACCAAAACACAAATTTACCTCATATGAGAATCTGAAGTCAAATCTGTCTATAAAATTTAGAAAAAAGAGTGAGGGTAATAAAGGTGAGAAAAAAAAAAACTCCTCCCCCCACCCTAGACCGGGTACTGTCCAACTAATTTCAGGAAAAAACGTTTAAAATCAACACGAATGTACGTACGATTCAACGAGGTCAACACACTGAACGGAAATTTTACTCAGGAAAGTCTAATAAGTCGCACGAAAAGTATCCTTGTCGTCGAAAGTAAGGAAATGGTGACATAAAGTAACTATATAATGATACAACAACAACGACAAACCAACGACTCAGTACAGGATGAGAAAACGCTTGGACACCTAACATCGGGTGGTCCGAGGAGACAGGTACCCTAAAGAGTCCGTTCTTATGACCTCATCCAATGGTAAAAGGAAGAGGTCCCCTAGAAGGGATGGGTCTCTAACTTTGACACAGAGGAAGTAACCGTCCGCCTAAGAGATGACACCTCGGTGGTGATTGAGTAATCCAACTTTCACTTTCAATCAGCGAGTCAGTACAGACTGAAAAACACTGGGGTACCTGATATCGGATGGTCCGAGGAGACAGATACCCTAACAGGTCCGTTCTTATGACCTCACCTAACAGTAAGGGCAAAAGGTCCCTAGAAAGACTGGGTCCCTAACTTGGACTAGAGGCCGTAACATCCGTCTAAGAAATGCCAGAATCGGTGGTTCCCGAATGGATTAATATTAACGTCGACCAAACACTCGTTTACGTTGACCATAAACCGTCCGTTTCTTGAGTCTACCACTCTCGTCTTCGGTCACTTGTATGTCCTCTTGTCGGAGGGTGACCGGTGTCTGTAGACGACCGTATACCTCTCTTACTTCTTACAGTCAGTAAAGTCAGTCAGACAATTCACTTCTACACAATCCTCACGAAGCTTACTTGGAGGATTTTAATAACCACCCCATTTTCCTCTTCACGTACAAATTTCGAACAGTTTACCAAGTACAAGTCCTCTTCAACCAGGGGACAGAAAGGAAGTCTTCGGAAGGATTTTTTATGGAACGTCTTACTACTAAGGAACCACACTATTTAGTACGAATCCTGAGGCTGAACTTGGAAGTAAAGGAAATACGGGGAACGGAGTGACGAGATTCGTGCAGTTAGACAGAGTATCAAGACCGGGCAAGAAGGAGAGGGACGAGATCCCGATAGAACAACTTCGAAGTACAGGTATTAAAACCTTTACATGTTGAAAGACCATCTTACGATTAGAGTCCAAAGGTCTCGTTTAACGACCCCTCCTGTGAGGAATTACCAATTACCTAAACCTCAAGGTACACGAAAAGGGGTTTTGGATATCCTATAAATATCGACGAAAACTACAAGACACTACAAACTGTCATCTCAAAAGCTTTTCAGTTTATCCTATTTCACAGGTGGTTACTCGACTCACACGGTTCTAGTGTAACCCCTCTTCAGTACGAGTAAACATTTCATAAAACGAAACTTTCCGTGAAAGGTATACCATATCGTTTTCTTTCGTTTACACTCCCTCCGTTTACACGAAAGATAAAGACTACTAAGACTAAAAGGAAAAGGACCGAGTCGTTTTAAACCCGACGTGTATGAGGACTTACGGAGAAGATAGGATAGTCCCTCAGAGGAGACTATACAAATATTGACCTGTCTTCCTTCTTTATAATGTTTGGGGTATTTCGACGAGTGTTGAACAGATCCACGAATTTCTTTCCTATTTCAAACAAGGTGACCAGTTCACTTAACATAACCTCGTGAACTCTCTTTATTCAACCTTTCGATGGAGAAAATCCGTCGTAGTAAGGTACTGGTACGTAACTCCCGATAGTAAAGAGAATAAGAAACACTCTCTCTTTCTTGATGAGACATTTTCCTGATTTTGAACGTACTCCGAGAAGGTCACCAGGTGGTGTCGGTATCTCTCTAAGTATTGTGAATCCTTTCCTCGTGGGTCCCGGACACGAAGGAGAAGACTCGGTAATTACCCTCAATCATAGTTTGAGTCTCCTAGAGTAGAAGAGAATGCACCCTTTCTCTGAGAAGGTGGGCAGCAGAGACCTCTACAGACAACACAGAAATACAAAGGATCATAAGAGACTACTATCAACAGCTATATCCCAATAAAATGGACAACGTGGAAGAAATGGACAAATTCTTAAAAAAGTACAATTTTCCAAAACTGAACCAGGAAGAAATAGAAAATCTTAAGAGACCCATCACAAGCACGGAAATTGAAACTGTAATCAGAAATCTTCCAGCAAACAAAAGCCCAGGTCCAGACGGCTTCACAGCTGAATTCTACCAAAAATTT
>SJYO01048061.1:48270324-48425920 GCA_006410555.1 Capra ibex | reverse complement strand
ACAACTCAGTTACTAACGGCGGTCCGGAGGTATAGGAATCCGTGGACCCTTATATAATTAGTTACATAAACCTTATATCTTTTCCTTTATATCATCAAAAATTCCAATCGTTATGATCTGAAAAACTCAATTACTTAAAAGAGAAAACATTATCTAGTGACATGAAACAATATTTAGTGACACAGGAACGATACATTTTTACATTGAAATAGTGATAGAATTCTGATTTATCTAGAATTCCCCTTGTAGCCACTTTCCTAAAAGTAAACAACCCGACTACAAACGACGATTTAGAGGTATAAGGGACGGGAATATTACTTATATTGATTGTATATCCTCTTTATTCATAATTGGAAATTCTAATTAGTACAATTGGAACCCAATTTACTTAAGGAAAGAACTAACATTGAGTGATGTGGGAGTGGGATATCCTTACATTGAAATAAACCTCCCACCGCGGACCAAATTCTTTTTTGTGGGAACCTTCTTTATTCAAAAAACCAATAGTCTTTCTTTCCTAGTATTTTACAGTCGTCCAGAGTGAGTACCGGTCTTCTACTACATTATAGGGATTCTGGAAAAAAAATATGTAAATACACTTCGTGGACTAAAACTATTTCCAGTCCTGACGACTGGGGGCACACTGAGGCATAAGTAGGGATATACATTGTTTTCCATATATTCGTTTGGGTTTTTATTTCTTTAGCCTAGTCAAAGGCCTTTCTGACTAAGGGGGTACAACGAAGAAAGAACGAGGGCAAAGAGACCGACTTAAGGGTAGACCTAAGTCGGAGGAAAAGAGGTGATGTGATAGAGGATGATATGATAGGAAAAGATTAGAGAGATATATAGACATTAATTTATACATAAAAAGGTTTCTGCGACTGCGGCAGGGGTGGAAGCTTAAGGGACCTAGGTGGCCCCGACCTGGGGCCGTTCCGAGGAGACAGGTACCCTAAGAGGTCCGTTCTTATGACCTCATCCACCGTTTAGGGAAGAGGTCCCCCAGAAGGACTGGGTCCCTAGTTTGGACCTAAAGGACGTAACGTCCGTCTAAGAAATGGTAGACTCTATGTCTCTTCAACTGACTTTACAGGTCGAACGTTTATAGGGTGTAGGTAAGTTTCATTACATAAAGTGTCACTCGTTATAAGTCTACACACCTTCACCAATAACCGAACACTTGTTGTTTATAGAGTTCTTTGAACAAAGGTATCCAAAGATATATCACATAATAGAGATTCCTCTGTAAACATGGTGAATACACTAGAAGGAGACCAGAGTTAAAGTCTAATCGTCTACGTGAAGAATTAAAATGAAATCAAAGAACAACTTAAAAAATTCTTCGTTAGATTAACCCTTTTCAACCTTTTCACAATTTTTATAAAATCAATAAGTATTAAGGATTAGTAAGTCATAGGAATAGGATGATACTAAACTCATAGGGACGTACTGCAGTAAAACCGACTACTGACACAAAGTTCTAAGTAGTAGAGATGAGACTATCCCACTACTTTTACAGATCCTTTTATAACATAATGAAAACTCCTTATCTCTCTAAATCCATTTCATAAAAATAAATTTAATACTGACTTTTATACTGAGTCAGTTTTTATCTAAACGAGAACGTAAAGTCGTTAAAACTAAATAAAAATCTTTTATAAAGGTCATAAGACCCTCCACCTAGTATCTCCTAGGACGACACTAAATACAACCTCTCACAAAACGGATACAAGAGGAGATCCTCAAAATATCAAGACCAGAATGTAAATCTAGAAATAATAAAAAATTAATTTAAACATAAAAATGAAATAAAATGAAATGTTATGACATAACCAAAACGGTATGTAACTGTACTTAGGTGGTACCCACATGTACGCAAGGGTTTGTACTTGGGGGGAGGGTGGAGGGAGGGGTATTGTAGAGAGACCCAGTAGGGGCGCGTGGTCGGGGTTCGTAGGACATAGGACGTAGCCTGTATCTGACCACTAAGTAAAGAATGTACTATCATATGTACAAAGTTACGGTAAGAGGGTTTAGCAGGGTGGGAGAGGGAGAGGGAGTCTCAGGTTTTCAGGCGAGACGTGTAGACACAGAGAAAACGACAGAGCGTATGTCCCAGTAGTAACGGTAGAAAGATTTAAGGTATATATACACAATCATATGACATAACCACAAAAAGAAAGACCGAATGAAGTGAGACATATTAACCGAGGTCAAAGTAGGTAGAGTAATCTTGACTAAGTTTACATAAGAAAATTTACCGACTCATTATAAGGTAACACACATACTTGGTGTCGAAAGAATAGGTAAGTAGACGATTACCTGTAGATCCAACAAAGGTACAGGACCGATAATATTTGTCACGGTGCTATTTGTAACCCCATGTACACAGAGAAAGTTAAGACCAAAGGAGTCACACAAACGGGTCGTCACCCTAAGACCCAGTATGCCATCCATCAAGATAAACGTTAAAAAATTCCTTAGAGGTGTGACAAGAGGTATCACCGACATGATCAAACGTAAGGGTGGTTGTCACATCCTCCCAAGGGAAAAGAGGTGTGGGAGAGGTCGTAAATAACCAACGACTGAAAACCTAACGTCGGTAAGACTGACCACACTTCACCATGGAGTAACACCAAAACTAAACGTAAAGAGATTATTACTCACTACAACTCGTAGAAAAGCACACAAACAATCGGTAGGTATACAGAAGAAACCTCTTTACAGGTAAATCAAGATACCGGGTAAAAAACTAACCCAACAAATAAAAAGACCTTAACTCGACGTATTCAACGAACATATAAAAACTCTAATCAACAAACAGTCAACGAAGTAAACGATAATAAAAGAGGGTAAGTCTTCCGACAGAAAAGTGGAACGAATATAAAAGGAAACAACACGTCTTCGAAAATTAAAATTAATCTAGGGTAAACAAATAAAAACGAAAATAAAGGTCTTAAGACCCCCCATCTAGTATCTCCTAGGACGACACTAAATACAGTCTCAAAATATCAAAGACCAGAATGTAAATCTAGAAATTAGGTAAAACTCAAATAAAAACTTACACCACAATCTTTCACTAGATCAAAGTAAGAAAATGTTCACCAACTGGTCAAAAGGGTCGTGGTGAACAATTTCTCTAACAGAAATTAGGTAACATATAAGAACGGAGGAAACAGCTTCTATTCTTTACAATAACTTTACATGACATGTGTCGTAACGTAAAAAAGTATGACACACGTGACAGAATTAAGTGATTAAATATAAAGAATCCTTTTGATAGACTGGAACTGATTATAAGTAATTACATTCACTAAAATATATTTTCTAGACGTTCGAAAGGAATTCACGAGAAGTCTTATTAATGTCTTTATTAGAGGTCTTAGCGACAACAAGACAGATAGTGTTCAGGTATACTACATCTTACCCAAAATTTTTGCAAGTAGAAACTCTAATTCGGTGAATCTAATTTTCCTTTATAGAACGTATAAATTGTTGGACCGACTTTTGGATTTCATCTTAAACTTTATACAAACTACTCAAAGTGGACCAGAAAGACCAGGTGAGAAGTAGTATAAGTAATGGATGTAGAATGTTTAGAGAAAATTTCCTCTTGTAACTATTCTAAAAAGAATTGAATGTAACAACGGTATCTCCACCAAAGGTTCGAGTATGTAGGTCATTTACGTTTGTTTACGAAAAGTTTTATTTACAGTCGAGACACAAATATAGTCTACTCCCGAAATTTCAACCCGGTAATATTGACTTATCAAATTGTTACGTTGAGTTTTTCTATGTACATGGACATATGTACATACACAGACACACCCCCACACAAAAAGATGATATACATATATATTTTAGATTACGTATATACTAAGAAAGAAGAAAAAATTTGATATCACGACATGCATTGAAAACCGAATCACGAGACAGAAGATCTAGCCACCATAAGTTTATAAGACTTACATGTGAAGTAGTTATTATAAAATTTCGTTTGTAGGAAAGACAAGTATCAACATAATATTTAAGAAACATGATGATATGAGTATACGTATAATATTGATATGTCTTTTTTTTAATCTTGAATCTTTCCCGTAAAGTAAAATAATTATGATGTCTTTATGAAGGAGTGGAAACGAGACAGACTAAAGTTTGGAACCTTTTAGAGTCATAATGTGCAAAGTTTCCAGACCTAGAGTCGATCAAAATAAAACTATGAACAGAAATTGACCAGAAAAATAACCTATATCAACTATTGAATGAAAGTGGTTGGGGAGGAGATTCAGAACGTATCGAAGAAGATTATTCATGTCTATATAAATAATTATAAGTTTTGGAAGACTTTTCTCAGATCTTTTAAATTTATAACCAAATGGTTCAAAACCTTATATTATTATAAGTGAGTTCTTTATTAGTACTCTATTCAGACACGTGTGACTCTTGGGTAAGACTCTGTCAGAACCCAGTTTTGAGATACAAAAAGACAAAAGATGATATCTCAGAACTCGGTTTTGAGATGGAAAAGGATAAAGGACGATCAACGTCACTACGAAGGTGATTTGTTCCGACTCTATAGTCTTTGAGAATCATTACATCTCCTCCTTCGGTCTTTGAATCCCTCTACCTTTAAAAGTCAACTCAAAACGACGCTCTGAAAGTAAAAGTGGAAATAGTGCATGGGTCTTTCCTAGGGGTTCCTGTGAGACAATTGGTTCTTTATTTTATATATAACCCGAAGGGTCCACCGAATCACCATTTCTTAGACGGACGGTCACGTCCTCTGTGTCCTCGACACCCAAACTAGGGACCCAGAGGGGACCTCTTCCTTTACCGTCGGGTGACTTTTTAGGATACCAGTCTCTCCTCGGACCACCCGAGGAGGTAGGTATTCTAACGTTTACTCAGTCTGTGTTGAATCACTGACTCGTACGTGTGTTTTATATATAATCGATACATTCCTAATTATACAAACTTTTTACGATCCCTTACGTACAGAGACAATCCGAGTCATACTTTCAAAGTTTTTCAGGACCGAAACTTTGATCAAGAGACTGAATCTTAGACTAGTTTAGAGGACAACCGTCTCAGGGTACCGATATTAATTAGTGGTCCTTTACCAGTAGATAATGACTTTATTTGTCATTCGATAACACCAGTAGTGTTGTCAAACTGGGTACTTACAGAAACAACCATCAATTAACTAGTGCCCCTGAAGGGAACACCGAACCACCATTCCTTAAGTGGACGGTTACGTCCTCTGTGTCCAAGCTAGGGACCCAGTCCTTCTAGGGGACCACTTCCTTGACCGTTGGGTGAGGTCATAAGAACGGACCCTTTAGGGTGTCTGTCTCCTCGGGTCACCCGATTTGAGGTAACCCAACGTTTTCTCAACCTGTGACGAATCACCGGTTTGTTGTTCAACTAGTAACTAGTATACTAGGGATCTTGAGATTGATTTATCCCTCCGAACATTTCAATCCGAAGTAATTTTTTTATCTTTGGTTTTTTTGTGGATTTAGACCTTTACTTTATACTAAACTCAATATACTCACTCTCAACACCAGTGAGAGAGTTGCAGGTCTGTACTTGGTC
This sequence comes from Capra ibex, assembly GCA_006410555.1. NCBI lineage: Eukaryota > Metazoa > Chordata > Mammalia > Artiodactyla > Bovidae > Capra > Capra ibex. Next base: position 48,420,322 of record SJYO01048061.1, on the reverse strand, counting down.
AAGTGTCTAGGAACGTCTTTATAGGATTCTACAACCTTACTGATACATGAAACGTTCAAAGGAAGATACACAAGAGTTTCTCTGAATGTCGGTGAATGGTCTTTTTGAGACTCAACTCCTTTATTTACGGTTCCTTTACACTCGTAATAACCGATGGCTGAAACTTACTATATTTAGACAAATTCTGAGTCTTACCTCTAGTTCCCAGTTTACCTCAACCGGGGGTAGACAGTTGTCACCCAGTGTCACAGGTACACGTAAAAGACATGGTATCAATAAAGAGACCAAGGACTTCCGTATCAACATTACATGTTTAAACCGATGATTGTCTAAGGGGTCTTATTGACAGACTATTTTTCTCACTTCCGATAATACCCTCCCACCCGGTTTTCATTCTAAGACGTTGACGTACAGATTGATTTTTCAATGTGTATTCGCCATGACATGGAGTACCACTTAATGTTGTGTGTAATCACGGTGTATGTTTCTGTATTTTATAAGTCTCTAAAGATCAAATAAGAGTTTCTTCCGTTGTATAAAAAGAAAGACACGTCTTTTACCTTCTCAGATCCTCTTACTGCCCTAATAACATTTCGATAGTCCTTCACTAAGTTTAATATGAATGACAAGATCCACATCAGAATAAAAGATTTTGGTGGTGACAGGACGTCGACAAAAAGGTCTTTTGCGAAAACTTCTGATAAGATTATTTGTCTCTTGTTGATCTTCGTTAAACGGAAGGAGACTTTCCGTTGTCGTCATGGGAATACCCACGACGACACGACAATGATTCTTCCGTTTTGTTTGAGAGTACGGGTAGACAGGAGATTTGACGCTGGTAGAGTAGTAAAGTAAAAGTGAGACTATCCACTATTGAACAAGGTCGTGAAGACACCGTTCTCACTCAGCTATGGAAACTATGGACCAAACCATCTGGTGTAAAAGGGTTTTACCGACGTTGCCATAGAGGTTGGGGTGTATACAAAGTATGTCACCCTAAGGCTGTGCGGAGGGTGAGTTTTCATCTCAGTTAGGATGTAAGGACAGGGGATTTGACCCACCCGAAAAGATTGAGGAAGTTGGTCTTCTCGTGCAGTCTTTCATCACGCCACACTGGATGGGCTGAGCCAACATTCTTTATTTTACGAAAGGTAAGAGTAAGACAAGTCATTTAATAAACAGGACCTTCGGAGGTGGACGATATCTCCGTCTTTCTGAGATATGACATTTCTTTATCTTTCTAGTATGTTTCTCTGGACTCTAATGTGCTTCCCTCTATAGAGCGGAAGGAGGTCGACGGAGTCGTGAGGTAGGCAAGGTCACCGGCGTTAGACTGACGTCGATGTACTATCTAAGACTCGGTCTCGACGGGTCGGTTTGGGAGGGGAATAAGAACTGAGTATCTTTGGCACTCTCTATTACTTTACTAACAACAAAATTCAGCGATTCAAAACCTCACTAAACAATGTGTTGTTATCTCGGGTTTGTGAACCATTCTATATACAGACAGGTGTCACCTTATATTTGAGTTACTTTTACATACACGAACAGTAGAGTCTCTTTAAAGACCATGAGGACATTATGTCCTGTGTCCTATAATGTAGGTTTCACTTCTGTTCAAAGATATAACACGTTTTGAGGGTGGTGAATTCTTTCCTCGAAACCCCTAAAACTTCCGTTGTTAAATAGTGTAAACCCTCGTTGATTTGGTCCCGACGTAACATTCTTCGAGGCGATGAACCTGGAATACAGTGTCACTTACATTGTAACAAGTCATAAGTGATACTATCTAACCCTATGAGATCCCTAGAACACCCTTCCGGATAAACCTCTTAGTGTCACGTGCACAGAACTCAGGGTCTCGTCTTGACATGAAAAAGGTCCTTTATAAATAAGAGAAACTTTCTTTAAATTCGGAACACGAGTCAACACAGACTGAGAACCGACGAGGTACCCGACATCGGATGGTCCGAGGAGACAGATACCTTCAAAGGTCTATTCTTATGACCTCGCCCAACGGTAAAGGAAGAACTTAGTCTCCTAGAAGGACTTAGTCCCTAGTTTGAGCGCAGAGAACGTAGAGAATGAAACCGTCTCCCTAAGAAATGGTGGTCGCGGTGGACCCTTTGGTAGCTTGAAATCCCTATGGTTCACCAGTTCGTTTAGCTCACAGATAGTCTTCGTCCCACGAAAAACTGGGTGACTCGGTATTTAAACCTGTCACCTAGTTGTAGTCAATGTCTCAACCCAATCTCGTCCATAATTTCCGTGACCATACGGCGTACCAGTCCACGGAGTATCGGAATTACGTGGACGTAAACGACGGAACGGGTGGAGAGGAGGTCGATGTTGGTTCCGTAGTGCCCTCGGCTCCTCTTATAAGTTCGGACTGAATCTCTCCACAGTCGTGTTATACGATCTTAGTCAGGTTTCACCCTACGACGTCCAAATATGGAATGGACTGCCCATAGGATGTTCACACTGGTCCTTCCATATAAGGGGTCACCAGTCTTAAAGTTCACTATGTATACGAACAGGTGAAACGAATCTTTCTTTTTACTTGTCTCCACACCTTGAGGTCTAAGAACCCTTCGATACTTACTAAGACACCCTACTGGACTATAAACATTTTTTCTTCTAACTTCCTGACCGCTATTCTCAAGGGTCTTTCCTTCATACAGTTTACTTCAGAGTCTCTAATGGGTCTCAAACTCTTATAAGCAAAATATACACTTAAGAGACGTTCCCCTAAGAGGACCCCAGAAACTCTGGTAAAGTCCACCAGGTGTCTAAGTCTTGATAAAAGTATTATTATAATTCTGTAATAAACGTCAAAAACGAATATTACAAAGCACTCATATCTCACCATAAAAGACCCCGATGTACTATCCACTGTTAAGTGGTACAAGCAATAGTTTAGTCTATACTCTGAACAATAGAAGATCATTCTGTCTGTAATTTCTCTGAACGTTTATATAGTTTATTACGACACGATTAGTCGGCGATAAAATGAAAAGTATTTTTGGATACACAACTATTTCTGACCTTACTTAATAATTAATGTTTACTTATTTTATGTAAAGTTTAAAAGAGTTAATGACAAAGATTATATATATCAGTCGTCAAAAGGGTCCACTACGATCACCATTTCTTGGACGGACGGTCACGTCTACTGTATTCTCTGTGTCCAACCTTGGGACCCAGACCTCCTAGGGAACATCATCCTTTACCGTTGGGTGAGGTCATAAGAACGGACCTTTCAAGGTACCTGTCTCCTCGGACCGCTCAAGGTTGGGTACCCCAGCGTTTCTCAACCTGTACTGACTCGTGTCTACGGGTGTGTCATATGTTAGGTGTGGTTACTTCGTGAAACTTCAAGTGTTATCAAAAATTCCCTTACTTCCCCAGGATTATGGTCCTTCAAATTCTCGGTGAGAGGATCAGACAGAGTGTGAAAAACAGTATAAATAAACACGTAAACCAAGTGAACGGATGTGTAAACAGATGGTCTAACATAACAATCTAATAACTATATTGGTAAAGAAGTTGAATTGTTCTGGTAAACCTAGACCTAGAAATACTCAATTCTTCTAAATGGTAAAGAGAAAGGGAGTAAAAACTAGGGAGATGTTTACTTTTTCTTTTCTTTTCTTTTCCGACGAGAGACAAAATAGTCTATTGTAGAACTACTTTTATAAAAGAGTGGGAACCGTGTCTAACTAGTACAGACCCTTGGGTGACTATTAATAAGAAACAGTACCAAGTGGTTTACTACTACGTAGATAGAGTGTACATTCACCAGACTTGGTGTAAAAGGGTGAAATAATGACTAAACGAGAAAACCCTGTTTTGGGTTTCGGTATCGTTTCAGTGTACCGATGTGATTTGGCGTCAGAAAATTATCGGGTCCAAAGAGGAAGATCAGATGTTCCAATGACCTTTCTGAGTTTGAGTTGACGAAATAGAAGACACCACCCATCGGGGACCTCGCACACGGGTCAAGAAAGTCGGAAAGTGGACAACGAAAGACGACCTCGGAGACATCAGAGGAGACTCGTACATGTCAATCCCCAGTCAGTCAGAAAATATACACCTAAAACTCATAGAAACATCGATGGTGGAGAGGTCTTAAAGGGGGGAATTAAATGATACTGAGAATATCGGAGTTTACGATAGTAATAACCCGAAGGGACTATCGAGTCGACCATTTCTTAGACGGACGTTACCCCCTCTGGACCCAAGCTAGGGACCCGATCTTTCTATGAGACCTCTTCCCTATCAGATGGGTGAGGTCATAAGAACCCGAAGGGACCACAGAGTCGACCATCTCTTAGGTGGACGTTACGCCCTCTGGATCTAAGTTAGAGCCCCAACCTTTCTAGGGGACCTCTTCCCTTTCCGATGGGTGAGGTCGTAAGGCCGGACCTCCTAAGGTACCTGTCAGGTACCCCAGTGTTTCTCAGTCTGTGCTACCTCGTTGAAAGTGAGTGAGTAATAGTCTTGTGAAATGTGGTATTCTTACAGTGAAAGAAGAACTCAACATTGGTAGGACACGAAATGTCTTTTCCGTCCACAGGGGTCCTCTCCAATATGTTTACACTTAGACTGGGTCACTCAGGGAAGGAAGTGTGATGGGAGGAGGAACTGGGATCAAAAACAAAACGAAATCTCTGAAAGTCATGAAACTTTATCAACCTAAAAAAAACAAAACAATTATCTTAAATATTATTAATAGACACACTTCCAATTAAATAAAATTTCATTTGGTGACAATAGTCTGACGGTAAACTAAAATTTTTTATGAAAAAATGTCAAAAATTGTCATTAAAAATATCAAAATTGTGATTATATTTAAATACAAACACAGATTAGGGACTCGAATACTTATTTTCTACGAGGGAAATTTAAAATATTAGTTTATCTTTATTTCAGTAATAACTAGTACACAAAACGAAACGATCGAGGGAAAATAAATGTATGTGTCTGTGTAAGAATAAGAACGTGTGTCTTTAGATAAAGACACGACGACGACGATTCAGCGAAGTCAACACAGGCTGAGACACACTGGGGTATCTACCGTCGGGTGGTCCGAGGTGGTAGGGACCCTAAGAGGTCCGTTCTTGTGACCTCACCCAACGGTAAAGGAAGAGGTTACGTACTTTCACTTTTTACTTTCACTTCAGCGAGTCGACACAGTCTGAGAAGGGCTGGGGTACCTGACGTCGGGTGGTCCGAGGAGACAGGTACCCTAAAAGGTCCGTTCTCATGACCTCACCCCACGGTAACGGAAGAGAGATAAAGATACTCCTGATTCAATAACTGTCTATCACAAAGAACACCCTTTCATTCTATTCCTTTGAAATTGAGGATGGAAACGAGGATCTTGTGATCGATGAAAATCCTGACACTACCAATTAAAACGTTCAGTTGAACCGATCCGATATCACAGTTTGTGGTCCATCTACAACGACATTTCCATAAAAATCTATACTAATTGTATATGTTATAAATTCATTTCTTCTAAATTTATTTCGTCTAAAGAGACATATTATACCACCCGGAGTAGGTTAGTCAACTTCCGGAACCGTTGTTTATGACTCCAAAGACCTTCTTTAAAGGAGAGTTCTGACTTTGTTTCTTTAGTACGGTCTCAAAGGTCAGTTAACCGGACGGGGTGTTTAAACGGGAGTTCTCATGTTGTAATTGAGAATGGACTTAAAAGTCGAATAAAATCTAAACGGTTGGAGGTATTAAGACACTTAGTGAAGAAAATTGAGAGTGAAAGAGAGTGATGGACACACAGGATAACCAGGACAAGGAGACCTACGTTCCTCTTATGCGTCATTGAGCACAGTAGATGATATTAACTCTACGACTACAAGTAAAAACGGTTTAAAATTTGACGACGCAGGGGTGAAGTCTTTTCAGGAAGTTGTATATAACTGAAACACTAACGAAAGTCACTTGTAAAATTATAGTATTTCTTTAATGTACTTGTTTTTATAATTTGTTAATCGTAAACTGTGTTAGAAAAGAAAAAAAAAAAATGAAAATTTCTTAATTCCGTTTACCTTACTAAACTTCTTATATTAGTGAAAATGAAACGTTAACTCATTAGAATATAATTTTTCTTTATAACACCGAGTCGACCATTTCTTAGGCGGACGTTACGTCCTCTGGACTCAAGTCAGGGAGTCAACCCCTCTAGGGGACCTCTTCCCTTTCCGATGTGTGAGGTCATAAGACCGAACCTCTTAAGGTGCCTGACATATCATATACCCCAGCGTCTCTCAGGCTGTCCTGACTCACTGAAAGTGAGTGTTCTATACAATTATAATGTTACGAAAGGTATTCAAATTTTTAATTTTCCTTTACGTAGTTAGGATGTCAAAGTGTTTTATAATATTTACTAAGTGTTTGGAAACAAAAAACAAAAACAAAAACTTCCAATTTTTTGCAAAATAAATCTTTACAACGTTACTAACACACGATTAAATTTATCGATACAATATGTTCTTTATCCTATCGAGGAGAGTCGACGACGGGGACTGGAACCTGTACCCCGTCGAGGAGAGTCGGTGCGAGGACGTGGTAGTGTCGACGACACGAGCACACAGGAGCTTACGTGACCAGTATCGTTTGTAGGAGAAGGTTGTTGTGTCCTCTTCTGAGATGTGTACCTGTAGTGGTGTACTAGTTGTGGCTTTAGTCTAACTAATACAAGAAACATCGGTTTCTACCTCTTCGAGATACGTCGGTCATTTTTGTTCTGGTCCTCGACTGACACCGAGTCTAGTACTTGAGGAATAACGGTTTAAGTCTGAATTTAACTTCTTTCACCCCTTTTGGTGATCTGGTAAGTCCATACTGGATTTAGTTTAGGGAATACTGATATGTCACCTTCACTCTTTATCTAAATTCCCTGATCTAGACTGTCTGGTTCACGGACTACTTGATACCTGCCTCCAAGCACTGTAACTGGCCTCTGTCCCTAGTTCTGGTAGGGGTTCTTTTTCTTTACGTTTTTTCGTTTTACCGACAAGCTCCTCCGGAATGTTTATCGATACTTTTCTTCTCTTCGGTTTTCGTTTCCTCTTTTCCTTTCTGTTTGGGTAAACTTAGGGTCTCAAGGTTTCTTATCGTTCCTCTCTATTTCGGAAGGAGTCGCTAGTTACGTTTCTTTATCTCCTTTTGTTATCTTACCCTTCTGATCTCTAGAGAAGTTCTTTTAATCTCTATGGTTCCCTTGTAAAGTACGTTTCTACCCGAGTTATTTCCTGTCTTTAACATACCTGGATTGTTTTCGTCTTCTATAATTCTTTTCCACCGTTCTTATGTGTCTTCTTGACATGTTTTTTCTAGAAGTACTGGGTCTATTAGTGCTTCAACACTAGTGAGGGTGAGTGGCTCTCGACCTGTAGGACCTTACACTTCAGTCCACCCGGAATCCTTCGTAGTGATGCTTATTTCGATCACCTCCGCTACCTTAAGGTCAACTCGATAAAGTTTAAAATTTTCTACTTCGACACTTACACGACGTGAGTTATACAGTCGTTTAAATTTTTTAAGTCGGTACCGGTGTCCTGACCTTTTTCAGTCAAAAGTAAGGTTAGGGTTTCTTTCTGTTACAGTTTCTTACGAGTTTGATGTTAACGTGAGTAGAGTGGGCGTTCGTTTTATTACGAGTTTTAAGAGGTTCGGTCCGAAGTTGTCATACACTTGGTACTTGAAGGTCTACAAGTTCGACCAAAATCTTTTCCGTCTTCTTGGTCTCTAGTTTAACGGTTGTAGACGACCTAGTACCTTTTTCGGTCTCTCAAGGTCTTTTTGTAGATAAAGACGAAATAACTGATACGGTTTCGGAAACTGACACACCTAGTGTTCTTTGATACCTTGTAAGACTTTCTCTACCCTTTTGGTCTGGTGGACTGGACGGAGAACTCTTTGGACATACGTCCAATCCTTCGTTGTCCATCTTGACTTGTACCTTGTTGTCTGACCAAGGTGTATCCTTTTCCTCATGCAGTTCCGACATATGACAGTGGACTAATAAATTGAAGATACGTCTCATGTAGTACTCTTTGTGACCCGACCTTCTTTGTGTTCGGCATTAGTTCTAACGGCCCTCTTTATAGTTAGTGGAGTCTATACGTCTACTGTGGTGGGAATACCGTCTTTCACTTCTCCTCGATTTTTCGGAGAACTACTTTCACTTTCTCCTCTCACTTTTTCAACCGCATTTCGAGTTGTAAGTCTTTTGATTCCAGTACCGTAGGCCAGGGTAGTGAATTATCTACCCCTTTGTCATCTTTGTCACAGTCTGAAATAAAAAGGGTTTAGTGACGTCTACCACTAACGTCATTACTTTAATTTTCAGTGAATGAAGAACCTTCCTTTCAATACTGGTTGGATCTCTTGTATAATTTTTCATCATTGTAATAAAACGGTTGTTTCAAGGCAGATTAGTTCCGATACCAAAAAGATCACCAGTACATACCTACACTCTCAACCTGATATGTCTTTCGACTCGTGGTTTCTTAACTACGGAAACTTGACACCACAACCTCTTCTTAGAACTCTCAGGGAACCTGACGTTCCTCTAGGTTGGTCAGGTAGGATTCCCTCTAGTCAGGACCCACAAGTAACCTCCCTGACTACAACTTCGACTTTGAGGTTATGATACCGGTGGACTACACCTCTCGACTGAGTAAACTTTTCTGGGACTACGACCCTTTCTGACTCCCGTCCTCTTCCCTGTTGTCTCCTACTCTACCAACCTGACGTAGTGGTTGAGTCACCTGTACCCAAACCCACCTGAGGTCCTCAACCATTACCTGTACCTCCGGACCGCGAGACGCCAAGTACCCCAGTGTTTATCAGCTTGTGTTGACTCGATGACTTGACTTGACTGTTCTTTACTGAATCTTTAGAGGAAAGACTACAGGAAGTTCTCCGCCGAAGGTAATACACACAGGATAAAAAAAAATTTGGAGGCTAAAGTCTGACCCCAACTCGTCCTGATAACGAATGTTAAAGGGAGAATAGTAAGAACCCGAGGTCTTTTTCTCAATCTGGAAACTTGTTTGTTTATCCAATGACATTTATCTTGGATCCCTTTCTGTTTCGACTCCCACGATTTCCAGAGAATGAGTAGGATAGAGTGAGGACAAAAGAGGTAAAACAACAATAAAAATTAGAGGTTACATCGTAGAGGAAATTCGGGAGTCAAACGAAAATTTATAATGTGTTTTATCTTTAAAGTTAAAAGACAGTAAAGAAAAAGAAAAGAATGGTAAAAAATTTAAACGTTCTACACTACAATAATTTAATAAGTGTTTTTTGTTATTATTCTAAAAACTTGAACTTGGACTTCCATTTATTACGATCACCGTAACGCAGAGGAATTCACATATTATATTCTCTGAGGAAACTTAAGTGTCACGGACAAGACTGAGATGGTCGAAGACACCGACGTAAAACATTACTGAAGGTTCGACCCGATTATTGTGTACCGTAAAAGTGATAGTCTATGAGTCAAATACTCGTTACATGTCTAGTGTCGAGTGTCCGTTTATATACACCCAAAAAGTCCCCCTCTCACTTTTTAGTTCTTTTTACCTTTATTCTCATATAAAATAGTTCCCTTTCTAAGATACTGTAAACTTAAAGTCCTAGAGAGGTTACTCCAAAAAAAAAAAAAATTGTTATTTTGACGTAAAAATAAAAATTGTTTTAATAAAAAAAAATTCAAACCTCATATCAACGAAATGTTACAACACCACCCAAATACAAATTTAAAAAACTACCCCTGGCAAAAATTTTATTAAAATAAATAAATAACTCTAAAAACCGACAAGACCCAGAAGCAACGACGTGTTCTGTGAGAGATCGACACCACACGTCGGAAGAGAAACCCCCCGAAGAGAACACGTCGTGTCCAAAATCCCGCGAGTCCGAAGGCATCAACGTCGAGTACCCGAGATACCAACCCTGACGGTCCGAGATCTCGTGTCTGAGTTATCAACACCGCGTGCCCGGATCGACGAGACGTCGTACACTCTAGAAGGACCTAGTCTATAGGTAGGACCCAAGGGACGTAACCATCAGTCTAAGAAATGGTGACTCGGTGGTCCCTTCGGGACTACGTCCGGTAAAAATTTCAGAAATAACTTAAACACTGTTATAACGAAGACAAAGTCCAAGAGACCCAAAAGACCAGAACTCCACACATCCTAGAATCGAGAGGTTGATCCCTAGTTTAGGTGTGAGGAACGTAACATTCCGTTTCAGAATTCATGATCTGACGGTCCCTTCAGTCTCACAACACAATAATTGACTCTTCTTTTATGGGTAAACAATCTACACCTTATGAGGAGTTGACATTTACGTTTTCGGGCGACTGAGGGGTACGAACCGGACTATTTCCGTAACGGTGGACGAGTCATCTCACCCTCGTCGCTGGGACAGCCCTCGTGACAGTACTCCCGACAATGGACTCTACCAGGGAGGTAACACGTAGAGGTCTCCTATCCCACAGGACTAACAAATATAAAGGGTAGTTTCCACTTTTTTAATTCTCAGTAAGAAGTGACGAAATTACTTCTTAACATCTTTACAGGGGAACGATCACCTGAAGGGTCCACCGCGATCACCATTTCTTGGACGGACAGTTGCGTCCACTGCATTCTCTGCGTCCAAGGTAGAGACCCAACCCTTCTAGGGGACCTCCTCCCGTACCGTTGGGTGAGGTCATAAGAACGGACCTCTTAGGGGTACCTGTCTTCTCCGACCACCCGATGTCAGGTACCCCAGTGTTCTCAGCCTGTGCTGGTTCCACTGAATCGTACGTGCGTGAGGTAGGGGAACGGCCTTTCGTCTTTTATACGTGGAGACCTCGTTTGAGTGGGTCTCACGTCTTACCAGTTTCCCCTTCAGTCCTCACGAAACCTTTTGTTGGGACAAACATCGAGGTGATTAGTATTAAGTTCACATTAACGCTGATCAAGACGACTTCGGCCTCTCAGATAAAATGGACAAAGGATAGAAAGTTGTTGGGACAGACGAAAGAATCTCCTCAATTATGTGGTCCATTTCGAAAGTCCTTTAAATTCTATTTCGGACAAATACCGGACACGTTGTCATTCCTAAAAAACACCAGTACACTTCTTCCGTACGAAAGACTATTACTAGTAAAATATCCTGAACGGAATTTGACGTACTGTACCTCCTTCCCTTTTTCCGATAACAGAAAAGTAAACAGTAAAGTATCCCAGATCTACGAGTCACAGATCTAGGGGTCCCAAATCTACGATCTGGATTTCTTTCCCCGGTTGGACTAGGAAGACCTTCGACTGTATTGTACCGAAGTCAGACCCATCCTGGGAACCCGAGAAACATCCCATAATTGAAACTCCACTATTCTTTACCAAGAGATTAGAGATTTCGTGACAAGGGTACCGTGGAAGAAATTCCCGATACCCACGATCTGTAGTTATTTGTCCTACGATGTCTTTTGGGACTTTATTAGTATTCGTTTTCCCTTTATTGGGTGTCGTAGAGCCCTATTTACCTCGTCAGACAAGTCCACCGGACAACATATCCCCTCGGACGTATATCCGGTCGTCTGGCACTTAAGTCAGTCACACTAGAGTCAACTTGGGTATCAAACCTCACCGGATCCCTGTAAACTCAATATATATATATAATTATTTTAACTACTTGTAAACGAAAAGGGACAATGAAATGATCTACTATAACTTAATTGTTAGGAACTCAACGGAACATTGTTACAGTGAGTAATGACAAATATATAATTAATTTATATGAGTTAACTTATTAGAATGTGAACTGAAGAAAGATAAATAAAAAGAGTGATGATCGTCGAAAACATAAAAAAGATAAAGATACCGTGTATGTTTCTCAATAAATACTTATGTATCGCTTTATTTCTTTAGACGGATAAGTTCATACGGATTTTTTTATGACCAGTATCATTACCGAGGAAACGTATATATACAGTATAAGAAAACACCCTTAACCTTTTAATAATTTTTGTTGAAAGTAAACGTAATGTCCATTACAAAGTGTCGGGAAAGTATTAAGTCAAAAAGAAGAAGTTTGAGACTTTAGACCCATTTTGTCTACAATAATAAGGGTAAGATAATTATTCACTGTATCTCGGTAAACTGACCGGGATGACTCGTTCTTTTACTGACTCTTTCGGATCCAGAATTTTGTCTCACACTCTTTCAGTTAAACTAACTAAGTAAGTTCTTTATAATTCATAAAAATGACACACAAAGTTCATGACAAGACAATCTACGGGGCATCACTTGTTTGTTGTGATCTTAGGTACGGAAGTATCTCGAATTTAAAAGTACCAACTCTGTGTATGTAAATAAGTTTATTCACTCATTTTATATGTCACATTTCACACCATTACATACGATACCTCTTTTTACTTCGACCTAATCCCCCTATCACACACACACGCACACAGACACAACCCCTCTCCCCCGTATAATAAAATTTGGTAAAAGGTCTTCTGGAAAGTTACTCTTTTTAGGTTTTCGGACCGCCCTCATTCGTACACCGATACTCCCTTCCCGTACGGTCCGTTCTCCTCATTGGTCACGTCTCGTGGTTCCGAACGGACGATATACTCTATTGACAGCTATCGTACCACTCACCCGATCTTTTTTTTCTCTCTCTCTCTCTTTCAGTGTTCTAGTCTCTCTATACGTCTTTAGTAATTTAAAAGCAAGGGTTGAAGAGTTACTACATAGAAAAAGTTCTCTAAAAGAAACGGCAAAGTCCCCTTAAAGTTTCACACCACGATCACCCTCGTCTCTGGGCCTTTACAATCTTTACCCTTAAAGGTCCGGGATAGGGTCTAAACCCCCGAAGGGACCACCGAGTCTGTCATTTCTTAGACGGAAGTTTCGTCCTTCAAGTCAAGTCAGCGAGTCAGTACAGGTCGAGAAACTCTAGGGTACCTGACGTCGTGCGGTCCGGAGGGACAGGAAGTGGTTGAGGGTCTCGAGTGAGTTTGAGTACAGGTAGTTCAACCACTACGGTAGGTTGGTAGAGTAGGAGACAACTGGGGAAGAGGAGGACGGAAGTCAGAAACGGTCGTAGTCCCAGAAAAGGTTACTCAGTCAAGAAGTGTAGTCCGTCGGTTTCATAACTTCAAAGTCGAAGTCGTAGTCAGGAAGGTTACTTATAAGTCCTGACTAAAGGAAATCCTACCTGACCAACCTAGAGGAACGTCAGGTTCCCTGAGAGTTCTCAGAAGAGGTGTGGTGTCAAATTTTCGTAGGTAAGAAGTCACGAGTCGAAAGAAATACCAGGTTGAGAGTGTAGGTATGTACTGGTGACCTTACGTCCTTTGGGTTGAAGTCAGGGAGTCAACCCTTCTAGGGGACCTCTTCCCTTACTGTTGGGTGAGGTCATCTCCTCTGACAACCCGATGTCCGGTACCTCAACGTTACTCACCCTGTGTTGACTCGTTGATCGTGAAAGTGAAAGTAGGGTCTAAACGACTTAGTTTTTGAAACCCTCCTTCGGTCTTTAGACACAAAATAGTTAGGGAGTACCCTAAGACTACGTCGAATTTAAAATTCTTGGTTAACAACAAGTCAACGATTCAGGTCAGGGTGAGAAACGTTGGGGTACTTGCCGTCGTACTGTCTGAAGGGACAGGAAGTGACAGAGGGACTCAAACACATCTGAGTACAGGAAATCCAGTCTTCACGGAAAGTCGGTAGAGTAGGAGACAGCGTGGGAAAAGGAGAACGGGAGTTAGAAAGGGTTGTAGTCCTAGAAAAGGTCACTCAGCTGAGAAGTGTAGTCTACCGGTTTCATAACCTCGAAGTCGAAGTCCTGGTCTTTTTTGTTTAACAAATGAGTTGTCTAAAAGATCCTGGAGAGGGAGACCTGAGATGAACCTGGAGGTCGGCATAGGATAGTGGGAGAGAGTCCGAGTCGTTCGAGATCGGTGTGACTGGTGTGGTGGTACCATTGAGTTCAAGTCTGGACAAGGTAGAGAGAAAGGACAAAGAAGAAAGGGTCCTACGAAACGTTAAGACTATGGGAGAAATACTTTAGTCTGAGTTAGTAGATCTGGGTAGGTTTCGTAGAGGGGGAACCATAAGGGTGACGAGTCACAAGTATTTACCATGGAGTCAAGCATTGTAAATACACACTCAATTAATGGGTATACAGAAGGAAGGAAAGATCTGGCATTTGAGACACGCCTGACCCCGGTACTCGAACCCAACACAGTAGTCACCCTTGTACCACGGACTGGGTATCACAGACCTTTTAGACAATAGTGACTTACTTCCTTCCTGTTCCTTAATTCGATAGTAGTCGACGACGACAAAGTCGTCTGTACACACCGGTGAGCACAATCTTTAAGTTCTCGTCACGACCGACTTCCTATAAGGTTCCTTTCGTAGACCGACTTCCACCCCCAAACCTGACTTGATATTCCACGAACGACCCCTTCTACCCAAGGTTTCGAGACTCGGTCTCCCTTCCGATCCTGTCACGACCTGAAGGTCGTCTTTAGACTTTCCACTACAACCAGGTTTAACAATCCCTTCGTCAGTACGCGTCATCAGTACGACACCACCCCCAGGTCCCTCGAAAGTTTAGGTCCCAACTCAGGACAGAAGGCGTCAATCAACACACTGGTCTCGTTTGTTAAGTAAGAAGGGTTTCGAGTCTAAGGAAAATATATTTCACCCCTATCAATGTCATGGATTGTCCCACACGAGTCAGTAGAAGTCAGTACAGACTGAACAACGCTGGGACGTCTGACATCGGGTGGTCCGAGGAGACAGGTACCCTAAGAGGTCCGTTCTTGTGACCTCACCCAACGGTACGGGAGGAGGTCCCTAGGTCGTACGTAGAGGACCGTAGAGGACGTAACGTCTGTCTAAGAAATGGTGAGTCGGTGGTCCCTTCGGATGGATTGGTGTCCTCGATTGTAAATAACTCGCAAAGATGTCCAATAAAGAAAATTAGAAACATTAGCGAGGTCCTTCAACCACGAGTCTAGAGGAAAAAGTGTCGTGTCTCTGAACGGTCGGACGGATCTCATGGCGAGACGACGACACTCCTAAAGGAACAAGAGGAAAGGAGGAAGAGAAGCACTACGAAATCAAGCCTAGGGGACTTCGTCAAGTCGTCGTTTCTCACTTGCACTGGGAGCCATTTTACCCAAAGACCCTTGAAGGGGTGGTCTTGACTTAGAACTCATGTAGACTCTTAATAGGGTTCCCTAAAGTATTGTTTCGTCAAAGAGAGAGAAACAGAGGTCGGTAGTAGGGAGGTACGAAAATCCCAAAACTTTCGTACAGAAATTTTTCGTTTCCGGACCTCGTCTCAGCTGTAGTCGTAAAACGTACGTGCCGAAATGTCATGAAGTCCGAGAAGACGTCTCATGGGGGTTCGGTATATGACTAATCGGTCTTTGACCCTCACCCTACCCCAGCCCCATCCCCCGGAAAGAGGTAGACGTGGACACGAAATTGTTTCCGGATTTCAACCACACAAGAACCGAGACACACTCTCTAAATTAAAGAACAGAGAAAGTTACTCATTCACCGGTAAGTAGAGGATTGTCGTCCGTTCTCTCCCACTTGTCCTTCTGGGTACTCGATATAGAGAGGTCCTGACCACAACTACAGTCGACGGTATTTGGTTGTCTGTCTCGACTCGTCGATTACAGTCTCGAGGTAGAGGACCCAAGGACACTCCACTCCCAGTTCCGATCCCCTGTAAAAAACTCCTAATAAAATGGACGAGTCTATCTGTTCCCCAGGACTATGTGAGTGACAATCTTGTATTACCTGACACCGACTACCAGGGCTACAGGTTAGGAACTTTCGGTACGAGTACAGTTTCGATGTTTTAGGAAACAATTCGTCGAGAGTCCAGGTCTCTCATAAAAAGACCTACCAGTTTCCTTCAAGTCATCGTTCACCAAGTTATAGAGGAGTTTGTATATCTTTTACAAAAGGTCATGACTTGGTTGAAATGGTACTGTTCTCGAAGGATTAGGGGTGTCAGTAAGACGGGGAAGTCAATTATGAAGTTTTACTACTGAACAGTAGAACGACCTGGACCACACTTCCACCCCATTAGAGTGTTAGATCTGTCCTGTGTTCTTTCTCCCTCAGCCTTATCTTCCGGGGACCAAGAGTCGTACCGGGGGTGTGACCGTCCTGATTACCTTGGTCGCGATGACTATCTCTGGGTCGACACTAGACCCCTACGGAAAGGGAAGGGGAGAGAACCCCATTGTAGGACTACACAGATAATTACTTTTGTCCGTGAAAAAGTAAGCTAACACGAAGAGTCGTATTTAACTTTGTAAACCTTTGTCAACGTACGCCTCTTTTGTAAACATGATCATCCTGTGTTCAACTCCAGTGAAAAATTAAAGGCACTAATCTTAATTAATTATACTCATACAACACATGGTAGATCTCTAAGCGGAAGTTTGACTCGTAGTGGTGCACTAAAGTCGCCGACGAAACGTCAAAGTAAATACTAGAAAGAATACGGTTCGGTTTCCGTTTACTATAGTATCGTAAGACTTTTCCTTCTAAAATGTCATCAAGTCTAGTTTTTCCCCTCTCCCTTTTACTTAGTAAAACCCCGGATGTCTTATATCCGTACGGCTTTGGGTTTCTTAAACACGACACCGTCGGTCATGGTATAAATACGACCCTCGTCTACATAATACGTCTAAGGTAAAAACGTGTCCGTTTGAACGTCGGTAAGTAGTCGTTTTTCACATCGTCATTTTTTCGTTACGTCCTAAAAGACAACTAAGATCGTCATTCACCTAATCTATAGATAAATTACGTCGAAAGTTATTGTGACGTTACACTTTGAATAGAAGGTCACTCGTTCGATCTACCAACACCTCAATAGTTCCCTGTGGAATAATTTTACACATAGAGCCCTAACTCTTCTAAAGACACTCCGGACTAATAAGACCTCGTTGTGTTTCGAAATTTTACAATATCACATAAAAACATGTTGAATAAATACGGTTTTCCCAAACATTAAATCAAAGTACAAAAACGTTCAAGTTCAGTGTTTCTTGAATAACCCCCGTCCCCACCAGACAACTTAAAAAAGAGGAAATGTTTCGGAGTATGTCCGTCGGAGGTCCTACCGGGGTCGTTAGGGTCGAGGCCCATAAGAACGGGACACATTAGTGCCGGGTACAACATAATATCAACCAGTTACCCTGATTATCTTATGACGTTTTACTACCCTACAGTAAGACGAAGAGAGAGAGTCTAGCAAGTGAGACTCCCTCGGTAGACGGTGTAGTACTTCTGGGAGACCGACAAGATACTTCTTTGAGGGTACTGTTCCGAGATTCCGGAGTACGGTTTTCGGCACTCTCCCTCGTAGAACCTCGGCTAGGAGATCTAGGTCGGAAGTCCCCTGACGTCTGACGTTCCGTTGTCGATTGACCCTCCGGGACTGAACCTTGGTAGGTTGATGGGTTGATACGACGAGACCCTAGGGACTTGGAGTCTCTGACATTCCCAAACAATAAAATTCGATAACGAATACACCATCGTCTATAGGCTACATCCACGGACACATATTGATTACTGACTCTTCGTGATACTTTGCAGTGAAGGACTTAAGTCCGTCATCTACACAAATGGCGAATCAGTGACTGGTATTTATAATAAAAAAATTTACTATTAGTCGGAGCGAGAATCCCACTCGAGTAATCACTGTAAGTAGGTACAAGTACGTTAGGGAATTTTTTATATGTATTCTTGTTCCAGTTGTAAATTGTGACAGTAAGGAACAATAACGACACCTAATGGGGTAAGGACCAAGTGAAACTACTCCTTATTTACGGACCATATAGAGGACCAACCAGACAGGTAAGGGTGAAGAGCAAAATAAGTCGACGTCTCATCCTGACGTCTAAAGTAAGTATGAAATCGATATTATACGTCTCTGATACATAGAGAGAAAAAAAAAAAGATATTAATTAGACCAAAACAACGGTACCTGTCCCTCCGGACCACACGACACTAAGTACCCCAGCGTTTCTCAGCCTGTGCTGACTCGTTGACTTGACTTGACTTGACTTAATGGACCCCCTTTTTTTCGGTTATGTTAAACGTTGATTGAAATTATGAAACCTAAGACTAAACGTCAGAATTTTTCCGTGGAAGTCGAGTCAGAAAATCCTTTTCTTGGGGTTGTGATAAATAGAGAGTCTAAACACAGTAGACGAATCATGGATCAAAGTAAAGTTTTTCAGTAGACCCAATTCACCATTCTTACCACTCTGAATGTTCTAGAGTACCACCTTCGTTTTAGTCCCAGGAGTCTGAACCACAGGAAACCGAGGGACCGAAGACCCCACTATAGAACGTGGGACACTTGGAGACACCGACGTAAGACCGACAACAAAGAGGGAGAAACAGTTACGGACAGTATGAGATGTCCTGCGAATCGGAGGTGACAAGAGGGTCCCCACGATCCTTCGGAAGACTTAAGACTCCCACTGAGAGTAAACCGAAGACAGATCCGGTTTTGCGAGTTGGGTCTCGGTGGACCGGGGTCCCTGCCACTACGAGACTCGGACCTGGGGTCGGTCTAAGAGTCATATGGACCCAGAGAAGATGCGACAAACCTTGGTTCTCACCAGGTCCTTTCGATTTTGAATCCGGACAGAGGGGGAGTGGAACGGTTTGTTGGTTCTAATAAAACAACGCTGAGACATGTCCGACCATATCAGGGTCCTCGGGGATAGACAGGAGTCGGACTTACAACTACCAAACTATACACTATAGGTGTGGTCTGATCCAACTCCGGGTCTATTCTGTCCGTTACAGACAACGTGTTACTTTACCAGTGTGTCACATTACCAGAAGGGGAGGAGGGAAAGAAAAAGGGACCAGAGGAGAAAGGAAGACCAAGGGTAGCGGAAGAAGACACATTCCAGAAAGTAGACGTCATCTTGGTATTCGAAATAACTGAACGAGGAGATCAGTGTTGTATCGATCCTCCTAATAAAAGAAATATGGTACCTTCTTCTTTACATTCCTTATTTCACTAAATCTCATAATCATTTCGAAATACAACGATTTTCAAGGATGTAACAGTCTTTGGTTCATGTTGGAGTTAGAGTGGGACAAGTAAAGACCTTGTTTAGAACTAAAGGGTACGTCCACCAACAGAGCCCCGTTCCACCCACTTCTAGTCCTTGAGTCTTTCCGTTCCTTTTTCAGTGTGAGTATTAAAAGTTTTATAATGGAACAATATAGATAAAGACAATAATAAAAAGTCATAGTCAATGGGTAAGTGTCTAATGTCAGACGTTTTATCTCTGTCCCTGTGAACTAAAAGTAAACTACGCGAAGGTAAACAGAAGATTGACGGAACCTTTTGCGGACACTCAGAGGACGAACACAAGGCGAGGTCTGTGTGTCCGGTAGGGTAAAGGGTATCCGTGATCCCACAGTCAAACAGTTCGAGTGAACTCGACTACTCGTCACTCCGACTGAAACACGAGAACCCGACACCTCGTGGACTACTATACACCACGGGAGCCCTCTTGTTGTATCACCCAGTAGTCCTTGTGAGTCACTCAAACACTACGGACTAGACCCAGAGAGGGTGTAAGGACGAGTGTGGAGGGATGAGTCGACGTCCTCTACTTCACTCGGGTCGGTTCGGTCATTCAAGATGGAGGCTCCAGGAACATCACAGTCCTTGAGTGAAAGGGAACTCCGGGAGTCGGTGTGTCTCGGTGGGTGGTGGGTTGTCAAGGGGAACACAAATTGTACTGACAACATACAAAGACTTGAATTTTAGTCTGGACGAATTTGGAAGGTCTACGGTGGTCCAGAGAAGGATAACGAAAGTGAAATTTAGTTTGATGTACACCGACTTTCTCTCGGAAATAGTGTAAGAAATTAACGAAGGTATAGTCGCTGAACTCGACGTCAGGACCAGACCGAGGATGTCGGAAGAAGATAGTCTTAGGAGTCTGAAACCCGTTGAGTGACGGTACGGACGTCGTAGACAGAAAGGAAAAACATCCACTGTCATGAATCGCAGACGAGGATGAAAGTAAATTGCTGCTGTGCCTCCTCGGAACATCCGACGTCAGGTGCCCCAGTACTTCTCAGCCTGTGCTGTTGCAGAAGTGAAAGTGAATTGAAATCCCCTGGACAAGAGACTTCCTCTGTTATTGTAAACGTAATCAGTCGAGGTCCGAACAGACACAAATTCAGACACTACGACCATTTACCAGTGGTTGTCAATGACTGGTGGATGACATGGACTCCGGTGAGGGAATATTCACAATAAAGTGAATCAGAAGTGACTGTTGAAATCAAAAATAAAGGAGAGGTAAAATATCTACTCTTTTGCCTCCGAACCTACCCTATCAACTCGTTTAGCGGGTTTAGTGTCAGTGACTTACCGTCAAAGAGTATGGTTTCTGACAAACAGAGGTCAGACGAATCGACTATAGCTCTAGAGTTCTAAAACAGTCTGTGTACAGAATATTTTTGTCGTTTATTTTTCGTCGGTCGAAGGACCTCTCGAGGTCAACCTACAGAAGGTCCATTGTGACGTAGTCTAATAACGTGCACTTGGATAGATCCAGGTAGGATTCGGATGAGTCCCGGAACTTTTACTCGTCGTCACAACCAGAGACCCAGAAACTTTCGGGACTAAGGACCTGGTTCTCGGATACCTTCGTAGATGGTCTTTTACGGACGAAACGCGGAACAGTGTCACCCATGGAACGGAAGACTCTGAGTTTGAGTCATCCTCACTTGAAAAACTCTTGTCGAAGAAGTATACTGTCACGTCGTATTCGTTGTGAGATCTCTGACCCACACCGTCTGGTCACCGGGAAGTAGGGAGGAGGAGGATCTGACGGTAAGGATACGAACCGTCGAAAAAGATCAAACGAGGAAAACCGACTTTTCCTCATAAACTCCCGTAGTCCCTCTTCACTCCCTCTCGACCCACAACTCGTCTTTCACTACTACTCACTCCTCTACTCCCGTCTCGTAAGAATAAGGAGACGACCGGGTTCTCTACCCGAGACTGAGGACTCTTCGATATTCCTGGTCAACTGTTCCTGGGTCTTAGTGAGGACCGTGGATGTCATGACGTATTTCCGGGTCCACTGTGCTATAACGTGTCTTAAGTACCCTTCTTTGTAAGAACACAAAGACACGTCTTGTGTCACTGTCGTTGGTGTCTCGAGACCTTCCAAAACTTCCACCTCTGCGACCGGTAAGGTGACCTCAAGGAGACATATCCTACCTCGTCGACGTCCTTCCCCTCCACCGACGGAGTGTTTTAGACACCCGTCGTCGAATTTACTACCTGGTCTCTCATTCTCTCACTCATAGGACCCTTGAGGATTTTTGATGACTCCTGTACTACTCTCTACTACCACCACAGTCTTATACGACCCCCCCCCCCCAACCTTAAACTTGACCGATTTGACATCATATCAACGACGACTCCGACATTAGACCAGTCCTTCGATCTCACCGTCCACTTGTAAGTTCAAATATGTAGAAGTGTCGTTAATGTTTATACCGACACCATGTCGTTGTCCCGTTGTCGGGAGAAAAGTTAGTCAATAACTATCTTGGGACACAAAGGTTGTCGAACTGTTCGTAAAGGGTGAGTTAGGAAAACAGGAAACATCTGGACCTAACCTAAGACGACCTAAAAAAAAAAAAACGAAGGTGGAATTAGGTGTATGGTACTTCTAGGTACGGCACAACTGGTAGCAGTTTCGAACCTTGAGTATATTATTACGTTTCCTGAAAAAAGGATACCACCGAATTTGACTAAAGAAGGTCTATTCTCGAAGGACAGAACGTTATGTAGTACGTGTAGAGTAGTTGACGTAGTGCAAACGTAGAGAGAACAAAGAGTACCGATTAAAGGTTCTAGCTTATGTACTATCCTTCTGACCCCTCACCGAGAAGTGGCATTGTCGACCCGACCACGAAAGTCGAGTCTATGGACACTCATAACAAGTACCGACAGTCCCTTCCTCGGCACTTTTTAAGAACGGAAGGGAAAAGAGTTGGAAACTAACTCTTCTCTACTCGTCGATCCAATACTTAATCAACCTTTATAGCTGAAATAAAAAGTCTTCGATAAAGCAGACAACAACCAAGACATAGGGTGTCGTGGGAAAGAGGGGGAAGTGTGAGGGTCCAATATACTGTACATATACGAGGTACCTTTGTTCCTTCATACGTGGAATAAAGTAGGATGAATATATACCTAATACAATGTTCACAAACACCTTTTGTTTCATGGTTAAGGTTCACCATCAGTCGAAATGTTGAGGTGGATTCCCCTGTCAAAGAGATCGGGTCGCGTAATTTTGTCTTTACCCGTGGTGAATAAACAATTGAACTCAACGTACGTGAGATCCAATTAAACTATTTTTTCTTCAAATCTAATTTGTTCCTGTCATTATTTATAAAGGGGTGAATGGAAGTAGTATCTGTAAAACTAATGTTTTTACCAAATAGGAGTTTACGTCAAACCAATAGTAAAGAAAAGGACAGAACTTGTGACCTAGGGTATTTGGTACGTCAAGGGTCTAACGAAAACGTCGATAACCTAATAAAATTTGTTTTTTCCTTTGTCGGTGTCTTATTAACTTAGTTAGAACAATATATCTGTATCGAGGTTCGGTTTTGGGATCCGTAAATAAAATAAGGTGTAAGAAGAAGATCTTTCTGAGGAACCGAAAAAGACCCGTGATAAAGTCAAAAAGGGGGGACAAAGATTTAAACAATACGTCAGTTCTATCAGATGAAATAGAAATGTAAAATATAGGACTCTTAAGTACGAATTCGTTGTATGGCGGAAATCTTTTTGAGTCTTACGTAATTCGAGGTGGTAAGGGAAAATGTGACTAAGGAAATTCGAATCTCTAACAATCAGTCCCTTCAGTTCGCCATTTAGACAGGAGTAGAGACCACGGAAGTCTGATGACTGACCTTGCGAAACCCGATTGTACTAAAATTTTTCTCGAGGTTAGGGTTAGATGAATCGAAAGGAAAGGAAACAAAAGTTACTACATACTTTAAAGAAAAGTCCATAATGTCTAAAAAAAAGGTTTACAAAGAAATGAACAGCTGACTTCTCTCGAGGGAATACAGTCGACGACCCCGGTCTAGTGCTGAACTTCGAAATAAACTGTTTTCGAGTTTTTGTGCCCAGACTGTAGACAGGACCTTTGGACTACATCGGTCGAACTTTTGAAGAGATCCTGTCTTCGTCCCGTCTTCATCTCGTGCAAAAGACAGTGTAATTAGAATTTCTTACACTGAAACAATGTTTTATTTTTTTAAGAAGATTTTTAGAACACAACTCAAATACAGTGTTACTACTTCAATAGATATGAAAGATTAACGTAAAACTTTTCATCGAGGTAGTTTTGTGTGAAATCTTCCCGTTAAGAATGTTGAAGTAAAATATCCTAAACCCCCAGTAAAAAGTTCTCTCTTGTTTAACTTAAGATAAAATTTTAAAAACTGAAGAATAATTACTTTATGAGTAATTAATTTTCCGTAACCACTTTAAACTGTTTCTCTGACTATCTTACAGGTTCGTATGATTTTTTTCTGTTAATAAGACAAAGGTTGTCCAAAAGTTGTAAAATAAAAAGATTTAGAAAGTGTACCTCAAGTACCAACCTTTTAAAGCTTTCATGAAGAACGAAGGAGAAATAGCTTTTCCTCTTTACAAGGGTGAAAACACTCTTACAGAACTAGAACGAAAACCTCTCTCCCGGTACTGGTCTTATTACCTCATTCTGGATTTCGTCTCTAGGCTTACGGTTTAACCGTTTTGTTTCCGTCGGATGAAGGTTTAAATCAGTGACGAAAGACCGACCATGACTTAAGTACGATAAGATAAATACAAAGGTAAATAACGACACTGAAAACTCTATTTCTGAGAATTCAACACCGACAGTCTCGTTCTTCAGTTACCTGATATGGTTGTCCTGACCCCCACACGAACCGGTAACAAGGTCAGAGGACTAGGTTTAAGATAGATTCCGTGAACTTGTCGATGTCTGAACATGTTCTCTTCAACTTTAGAGTCCGTGAGTGAAAGGTAGGGTCGTTATTAGTCTGGAGTCCAGACCCGTCTTTGAGACGTTCTTACGTAATATGTATCCTGAATTTATGTCTGATTTTAGTACGTACTTCTTTTATATATAAATTCTTAAAATCTTCAAGACTCTTATAACACCAAGTTTTTCTATTCTCAGAAACAGAAGTCAATGAGATATTGTACGTCTCTATTGAGTAATATAACTCTATCATGTCTCACACCACCCTCTTTACTCCGTTAAGAAACTTATTATATGTATTTTAACTTTGATGAATATTAAGTGACACACCAATAAAGACCCCCATTCAAAAAGACCTTACAGATCCATCTTAGTAAGTCTCATCACCGAAGCAGAGAAATGAACTGTAGAAATTTAATTTATATAAACGTATTGTTTACATGAATATATTTTCCGTATATTTTTTCTTGAGTTCAGGATACAGGTACTGATCTAATTAACAGTATTTCACGTGTGTGAATATACTGGTGGGGGATCCAGTCTTACCTTGTAAGATCCGTGAGTTTACGAGATAAGTAAGTCTAGGGGAAGATTTCGTGGACAAAGTTCGTCACCTTAATAGTCTCTCTGAGGTCGATGAGTGTGTAAAGTCTAGGTGGTACCCGAACTCTGGTTCCGTTGATAGAGGGACCCGACGAGAGTCGGCTCCTGGTGTGCACCGGTTTCGGAACCTGGTCAGCAAGAACGGGTTACGTCCTGAATGAGATTATCGGTCAGAACCGAGAGACTGGGGGTCCCCTTACCGGTACTAGAGAAGTCTCGACGTGACGCCAGACTTCGAGAAACTGGTTTAAGAGTAGGACACGGGTAGAGAGAAACAGTTTGGTCTGGACATAACACCAAACTCCGAGAGGGTGGATACGACTGAGGAAGAGGGGAAGTAGGAGGTGTCCACAAAGGGACTATTGGGAGAATGTGAAGAGAGACCATAGAAGAAGGGTCTCCTGGGATTAACTGTGTCCACTAAGGTCCTTTCGTCTTTTATTCTACCTATATCCTCTGATCTAGCAAGGGAAAAACCGAATATTCTTTTTTCAAGTCACCCTGGGGGTTACATTGAATGTACACCTCGTATCCATCAAAGACCATATTCCACCATCTATGGGCCCTTTTGTAGGACCGTCTTCCCTTGTGGGAATGAGGGAATTACTAAGGGTGTAAACTTTCGTAAGCCTCCTGTGACGGATTACTGTCACCTCAACCGACCAATAACATAACTACCGAAGGTGTCCCTACAACTCCTCGACTCCCACCAAATACTTTTCAATTACCTACACATTCTTGTACTTCCTGAGAAGTCATCGAAGTTTTTCCGGGGGTGCAGGACGTCATCTCTCGTCCACATCGACTCGTCGTTCGTACCCCGTCTTAATCTCGGACGCTACGTTTCCGGTCCGGTGACCAACTTTTATGAACTCTGGGACTTCGTACCAACCCCTGTAGACCTGTCTAGGGGGACTTCTAATACAGACATGTGGGGAGACCTGAACACTGTGAATGTCTCCACTGGGGAACGGGAAGACTCTCGACCGTGAAGGGTCACATCCTTCTATGAGACCTCCGAAGAGTTGTTCCGTCGTCCACGGGTATGGTGAAGGGTTCCCTTGACACGGTGGTGGAAAGAACCTACGGTCCGGTTTTTAACAATGACGAAAACAAATCGGTGAGTCAGTACAGGCTGAGAAACGTTGGGGTACCTGACGTCAAGTGACCCGAGGAGACAGGCACCCTAAAGGGTCCATTCATATGACCTCACCCATCGGTAAAGGAAGAAGTCCCTAGAAGGGTTGGGTCCCTAACTTGGGTTCAGAGGATGTAACCGTCCACCCAAGAAATGGTGACTCGGTGGTCCCTTCGGGGTGGTCCGGTTAATTCATCCGAGTTTAGGGTCACCTTGGACGTCTGTTCCTTCCCTTCTTCTCATAATATGGGACTTCCTTGCCGTTCCTAGTCGATCCTACCTGATGATCCTAGATTTCCATATGGGGACCCGGACCGAAAACTCCTAGAACTAGTTCCCCTGACCTCCCATGCTAAGAATTTCGTTCTTAAGTAACTGGACTTCCGTAATAAAACTCTATGTCCTAAATTGTGAGTCTGTTCCTCGGTCCCCCATCCTTTATGAGTCACGATCCCATCCAGATCCTTAAGACCTGTCTCACCACTGGAAACGACTATTTCCTCTTTACTCACAGTACCGTCTACTGTCTTTTTCCGTATTTTATTTATGAGTCCCTAGAACCGTGTGATCTTGTATGTAAATCTCCTACACACTCCGAGTCTTTAAAAGGTCTCCCACCAGAGACACTTTTCTGAGTCTCCTGTGTCGTAAGAGATTCCAGTACTCCTTACCCAACTTTTCTCCCAATGATACTCAGACCATCTCCGGTCCTAGACATGGACGTAATAATAAAGTAAGATTGGTGAGTTGATACATTTAATCCATGGTCAAATAGGGGTAAACCGTCTCAGAAGTCCTTTAATTGTCATTGGTAAGTCATTTATCATTGACTTTAACATCAGTTAGAGTAAAAACGACAATAATAAAGACAACAACAAGTCAACGAGTCAACACAACCTGAGAAACGTTGGGGTTCCTGACGTCGTGTAGTCCGAAGAGAGTGATAGAGGGTCTCAAACGAGTTTGAGTACAGGTGACCAGCTACTATTATAGGTTGGTAGAGTAGGAGACAGTGGAGGAAGAGGAGGACAGGAATTAGAAAGGGTCGTAGTCCGAGAAAAGGTCACTTAGCCGAGGAACGTAGTCCATCGGTTTCCTGACCTCGAAGTCGAAGTCGTAGTTAGGAAGGTTATTCATAAGTCCCAACTAAAAGACATCTTAACTGACCAAACCATTAGAACGACAGGTTCCATAAGAGTTCTCAGAAGAGGTCGTGGTGTCAAGTTTCGTAGTTAAGAAACCACGAGTCGGAAGAAATACCAAGTTGAGAATGTACTGATGACCTTTTTGGTATCGAAACTAATAAATCCATCCGGATCCAGCCATTTCACTACAAACTACAGAGACGAAAAATTATGCGACAGATCCAAACAGTATCTAAAAGAAGGTTCTTCGTTCAAAAAAAAAATTAAAGTACTGACGTCAGTGGTAGGTGTCACTCTAAAATGATTACGGAAAACGAATACATAAAGTATAATGAGTTCGACTTTTTCTGTATCAATGATGAAGATAGATTTTAATACAACGAACCATAAAGAAAGTTCGAAGGTAGGGTTTGTAATTTAGTCAAATTCTATATAAAACTCTGATAGATTTAGATGTCGTTTAGTCAAATACAATTTATCGAGTAACTTTTTTATTAAGATCTTCTCAATCTATGAACCTTCTTAGTTAACCAATTTAAATTAGGACTCTTTAGGAAATGTACAAGTTGTTTACCAAAGTTTGAACAATATTTTATAAGATTGACACACCGGGTATGAAAATGTATGGTTTTCGTTCTGTTATAATATATTGATTACTTAGATTTTACCTATTTTGAATAAGACTATCAAGTCCAGTGAACATCGTCAAACCCAATGACGTACCAACTAAACTTTTACACTAATAGTAAATTCTACAGTTTTGTAGACAATTAAACTACAGTTTACACCTACATTATTATTATCAATAAACCTTAGATTTCACGTTGTGAATCAATAAGATCAAATTAAGTTAATTGGAAACTTCTCGATTTTCACGATATTCACATTCCTGTTTAATAGTAAAACAAAATCGTCAAACTAAAACCGATGTACAGTAACAAACACAACTCAAAGATTTAATTATAGACTTTATGTATAAAGTTTTTTGTAACATTAATACATAAGTTGTACACGGTCTATGACATGGTCTAAGACCTCTGTCTTCTTACTCTATATAAGAAGAGTTTCTAGAGTGTCAGAGTCAAGTGAAGTCAGCGAGTCAACACAGGTTGAGAAATACTGGGGTGCCTGACGTCGTGTGGTCCGGAGGGACAGGTAATGGTAGAGGGTCTCGAGTGAGTTTGAGTACAAGTAGTTCAACCACTACGGTAGGTTGGTGGAATAGAAGACAGCAGGGGAAGAGAAAGACGGAAGTTAGAAAGGGTCGTAGTCCCTGAAAAGGTTACTCAGTCAAGAAGTGTAATCCGCCGGTTTCATAACTTCAAAGACGAAGTCGTAGTCAGGAAGGCTACTTATAAGTCCCGACTAGAGGAAATCTTACCTGACCAACCTAGAGGAACGTCAGGTTCCCTGAGAGTTCTCAGAAGAGGTTGTGGTGTCAAGTTTTCGTAGTTAAGAAACCGTGAGTCAGAAGAAATATTAGGTTGAGAGTGTAGGTATACACTGACAACCTTTTTGGCATCGAAACTGATCTGTCTGTCAACAACCGTTTCATTACAGAGACGAAAAATTATACGATCCAACCAGTATTGAAAGGAAGATTCCTCGTTTACAGAAAATTAAAGTACCGGCGTCAGTGGTAGACGTCACTAAAACCTCGGGTTTTATTATTTCAGACAGTGACAAAGGTAACAAAGGGGTAGATAAACGGTACTTCACTACTCTGACCCACGGTACTAGAATCAAAAGACGGGAATTAAAAGATCAAAAGACCCATACCGTATTCGGGAGAATCTTCTTCAGTGGTAATTGGGGTGTTATCTCGACGGTCTTGAATGTGTCCGGACCCCTTTGTCTGAGAAACTCCCGTGTTTCTTTTGTAGGACGTGTGGTCCTGGGTCCTCTTTCCTCGAACTGGGTCTGAACGGACACTAACAGGTCCTCAGACTCAGAAACCGTCTCCGCACCCAGTGACCACCGGACGACGTCCTAACCCCCGTGACTCACGCCGTTACGCTTATGTCCTGGAAAACTTCCTGGAAAGAAGTAATAGAGGTGGTATCAAACCGGAGTCCAGTTTGTTGTCCCTCTCTTGTGTTCGGACGGGTAGTTCTTTTTTAACCTAATTTCTAAATGACTCGTACCGGGTCGGGTAGTCTTGTTCTGGGTCAAAGGGGGTGTCAGTCAGAAAGGGTAGTCCTTCGAAGGTCTTCGGAGAATAGAGTGTCAGATCACTCTAAATTAAAGTTGGTACATTCATTCACATTTGCGAAGGGTCCACCGAGTCCATTTCTTAGACGTCACGTCCTCTGTGTCCTCTAGGTCCAACCTAGGGACCCAGTCCTTCTAGGGAACCTCTTCCCGTACCGTTGGGTGAGGTCATAAGAACGGACCTCTTAGGGTACCTGTCTCCTCGGACCGCCCAATGTCAGGTACTCCAACGTTTCTCAGTCTGTGTTGATTAACACACTAACTCGTCGGTACTTTCACATTTAGAATCACTAATCGATGTAAGGAAGGGTTTTTTCATAACTACAAGATTGTGTTTTGATTAGGAACTAAGAGAGTTCTCACGTAAAATACACGGTTAAACTGACCTAAAGACCCAGACAGACACTCCCCCAAAGACCTTCTCTAATCGTATACTTACCCACCCGATTCATTTCACCTAACGGGAGGGATTACACCGATCGGTGGTACACCAAGTGACCCCTGGACTTATTTATCTTGTTTTTCCACCACGTTCCCTCTTGAACGAGAAAGGGAGATTGATGGACCCTACCCATGGTTAGAAGACGGGAGTCACGGAAACAAATTCCGGAAGTTAGAAACTGACCTTGAACGTGGTAAATGAGAGAGAAAGCCCGGAAACTTGGAATGTGGTGACCCAAAGAACCCAGACACCGAATGTCTCCCGTTTAGTACCCTGAAGAGTCGGAGGTATTGGTATACTCAGTTCTGGAATGTTAGTCGGAGAGAGTTAGTCACATAGTATAACCAAGACAAAGAGACCTCTTGGGATTATGTTAAAAATTCGGATTAGACTCTGTTAGTTTTAAAGTTAACTCCTACCCGGACTATGGTCAATCATATCCTCAAATTGATTATTCTTGAATTTTACTTTTTTTTTTCCGTATTTTTACGTCTAAAAGGAAAAACCCTTAAATATCGGGGACCATACCTTTACTCTACTTCGTCCTAAACGGACGTATACCACTTATATAGATTCAATTTCTCCTATGTCTATATAACCGTATAAATTCTAAAAGTATAAATTTCATGTAATTCCTTTTTATATGATAGTGTAACACCGTAATAATATTATACATTATTAATGTATATTATTATTATATTATAATTATGTTATACTTAATATATTAATATTATATATGAATATGTTATTTATGTATGTATAGTATATAATATACATAAAATTATTTATATAAATAATATGATTTTAATAATTTATATATTTATATATTATACTTCAATATATTTGNGGACCGTGTCTCAAAGTTTT
Organism: Capra ibex; assembly: GCA_006410555.1. NCBI lineage: Eukaryota > Metazoa > Chordata > Mammalia > Artiodactyla > Bovidae > Capra > Capra ibex. The sequence goes on along the minus strand of SJYO01048061.1, from coordinate 48,389,777 downwards.
TGGGAACACCTGAAGGGACCACCATGTCACTAATTCTGAAGAAGAAAAGTGATGTCCCCAGAGTCCAAACTAGGGACTAATTTTTTTTTTTTTTGAACTTTAAAGGAATCAGTAGTCAAGTCAAGTCAGTGTGTCATCACAGACTGAGAAACGCTGGAGTACCTGACGTCGTATTTTCCACAGGGACAGGTAGTGGTTGGGGACCTCGAATGAGTTTGAGTCCAGGTAGCTTAGCCACTACGGTAGGTTGGTAGAGTACGAGACAGTAGGGGAACAAGAGGACGGGAGAAGTTAGAAAGGGTCGTAGTCCCAGAAAAGGTTGCTCAGTCAAGAAGCGAAGTCCGTCCGGTTTCCTAACCTCAAAGTCGAAGTCGTAGTCAGGAAGGTTACTTATAAGTTCTGACTAAAGGAAATCCTACCTGACCAACCTAGAGGAACGTCAGGTTCCCTGAGAGTTCTGAGATGAGGTTGTGGTGTCAAGTTTTCGTAGTTAAGAAACCGCGAGTCGAAAGAAATATCAGGTTGAGAGTGTAGGTATGTACTGATGATCTTTTTGGTATCGAAACTGATCTACCTGGTAACAACCGTTTCATTACAGAGACGAAAAATTATACGATAGATCCAACCAGTATCGAAAAGAAGGTTCCTCGTTCACGGAAAAGTAAAGTACCGATGTCAGTGGTAGATGTCACTAAAACGTCGGGGGTTTTATTTTAGAGAGTGACAAAAGTAACAAAGGGGTAGATAAACGGTACTTTACTATCCTGGTCTACGGTACTAGAATCAAAGGACTTGTAACTCGAAATTCGGTTGAAAAAGTGAGAGGAGAAAGTGAAAGTAACAGTTAGTATTCCCTCAAAATAATAAATATTTCTTCAGGAAAGTCATTGTCCGTTCAAATACGATTAAAATCCTTCGAAATCCATTGAACTCTTACCTCTGACCAGTGGTCTTTTTGATTGATACACTAATCTCCCAACCTTAAAAGTCGGAGTAGGAGACGGGAAGGAGAGTTGAGCATCAAATTAGAAATATAAACGTAATAATTATTTAAAAAGAAAGTCATGTACATAATGTTTATATATATATTATAAACTAAATTATATTTTCATTTTAAAAAGGGTTTACAAGTTCATTGTACCTGGGACACCCAACTAGGAGGTCAAATAACATACCGAAAACAGGGGAACGAGGGATCATGGTGAAGTGGGGTACCCATAGAAGAGTCCAGGGGGGAGGGGTCAGGGATCCGATGCACCCTTTGTGTCGACCTTCTCCTCTTGGGTGGAGGTCTTTCACCAAGACTGTGTAGTCATACCTATTCTGAATAGGATCCCTTCAAGATACATTCACATCGAAATACCTACGATCGGATCTTTAAGAATAACCATTCATACCTTCACCCAGAGTCCTTAGATGTAAAATAGGTCATGAATTTCGTACGGATTATAATTATTAGGGACGTAATCTGAAACTCGTTTTGATATGCTCCGAAAAAAGAATAAAAACTGATGCGGTACACTGTACACCCTACAATCAAGGGACTAGTCCTTAACTTGGGTACGGGGGACGGAAACTTCGAACCACAACATTGGTGACATATCGGTCTCTTTAGGAACAGAATCCGAAACCAGAGTCGTTTCATGTACTGGACTCAGTTCGTTAACTGGGGACAGAAGAGAAGGAGCAGTATGTTATTCTCTCAACTAATCTACATGAACTGGTAAAGGAGTCGAGGTGTTTCAAGATCGTAAGGAAATAGACAGTACGAACTACCGTTTATTTAGTATTCGTTTCAATATTCTATTTTTTTATTTCAGAAGGGACTATCATCTTATGTCTATAACTTCCTATTGGGACGAAATAGATATTTATTACAAGTTTGAAAGAAATATTTCAGGAAGGGTGAATTTTTTTGATATGAAATAGTATGGTCACGTTATTCCAAATATGAAAGCACCGACACTCAGTAAATTTAATTTAGATTCTATGACGTCCTCCCATTGTCATATTAATCAGAGTACCTAAAGTAATAACACTGACAGTCATGACATAGGTCTTTAAAAGTAGTCGTATAATTATTTACGGAATTCCTTTCTGTTGAATAAATAAGGACCCATCTCTTTGGATACTTTTATAAAAGTATTATTAACGCGAAAATTTTAAGAATAATGTCGTACGTATACTAAGAGCTGTTTGATAAAATAAGGACATAGGGGGGAGTTTTTTGGGATCTATGACAATGTAGATCTCATCAGTGTTTCTGTGTCTGAAAATGTAATTTTAAATTTAAAACCGAACCCTTCCCCCTCGTATATCGTTTATCCCTCCCCGACCACGTATCATTGGTCTCCTACTCCGTAACTTCAAGGTCTACACATGGACAATATAAAATGAAAATTTATACCCGTAATTATTATTATACGTTTTGTACTTCCACCCCTCTTTTGTATTTTAGATCTAGATTAATTATCGGCCGTCATTATCTACCCATCCTTTTCAGTATATGTTTAAGTAGTCCTAGGGACCGGAGGAGATAAAGATCGTGTAAGTTTAGACCTTGTGTTCCTCGTTTGGAGGAAAATTGGGTTCTCTGGTAATTTCCTACACTCCTTCTTTCTTCGGTATACACCTCTATTTGGGTGACCGTCTGGGCACTGTCTTATCTCTACGGTCTGTTCTGGGGTGTGTATACCAGTTCATTAAAGTCCCAGTTGACTAAACGTCTCTTCTTATCTTTCCTCACAGTATTTTCGAAGTCCTTTAAAAGTTTTAGAACTCAAAGGTTTTCCTTATGATATATTGAGGACTCCTCACCTTCCTTTCGGGAAAGGAGACACAAGTGTGTAAACTCTCCAAATAAACGAGGTAAGAAATCCTACTGCGGGATGTCGGTCACAGGTCGACGTGGAAACTGGGATGTACCACGATTTAGGGAACGAAAGGAAGACGCGTGCTCAGGAGACTGTTCAGACCCCACCACGTATTCTTTTTAACTATCAATTACAAAATTCAACTTCTGTTTAATGACCCTCCTACATAAAAGACGTAAGTCACCAGTGCTTCTTAAACCACCTTCCTTACCCTTAAAGTTTCCGTAAAAAAAGTTAGGTGCCGGAACGATCGTGGTGTAAAGACTTGTCGTCCCGGAACACACTCAGAGGGCAAAGGTGTGGGTGTAGGTCGGTCGAAAGTAAAGTAAGACATATCCCACACCACAACAGTAATTATTATTCTTATTATGCTTCAATGTCACCACTAATGATATAACTCGTCCTTTGTCTACCGAGTGAGTCTTCCCTACTAACCTCTTCCGAGTCACTTCCCCGACAAATGTTTCCTCGTCGCGACCAGTCTCTTTGTCTGAGGACTACCAGGAGTGACTTCTCGGTCTTTGTCCCCGTCCCGTCCCACGCGGGAGTGGTAGGGTACCGGACTCCCCGTTCCCCTCTCGCACCAATAGTTTCGGTTTTCTCTCGAGTCGGCATCCGGACCCGGCAGACCGTCTTTGACCTCGTCTCTTTTCGTGACTACAATCGGGCCCAGACCGCACCTCCCTCGGGTCCGTCTGGAGAGAGAGACCAGTGAGAGTCCTTAAGACACGGAAGGGGACAGAGTTGGGGGCGTTCGGGGGTATGAGTCTGAGGGTCCCGTCTCTCGTCCTACTGTTCCCGTCTCCCAACTAAGTCTCCCGTTCGTCTCTTATAGGACGTGTGGACTTTCTATACTTTCTGGTCTGGAAACGTTTTCTTTTAGGTTGTCTGGAACAAAGTCACGTTTGGACGGTAGACGGGGTAGTGAAGGAGTAGTGGAAGACGAAACGAAGAATGTACATCGAGGGAGAATCGACACTCTCTCTGTTCCCGGTGTCAGTCAAGATCTACCCCCTTGTAGTCGTCTTCTTATGACGCTTCCAAGGTCCTTTCGTAAACACAAGGGCTATTTTCAACGTCTCTCCCATCAATACAGAAAGGGAGAATAAGGACGGAATCTGCCCACATATTCCGGATCTTGTCTTCATCGGTAGAAAGTCGTTACTTCATCGTTCTTCTTTCTTACGACCAGGACTACAATAATTCGGTAACTAGGTTACGGTTGTCACGGATGGAGGTCTATAAAATTCACTCTTTTTAGTGGAGACTGACAAAAGATTCACAAGTATTTAACCCTTGAACCACGAACTAGTTTATATCCCCAGCCCACCCACACTATCGATCTGACGACAGTCCTTGTGAACGTTCTTTTACACCTTAACTTCGTATAACCCCCTATTTTTTAGGGTTTTTAAATCTAGGTCTATCTAATTTAATCTAATATACACCCTGCAGATACTCCTTTGTATCTTACTCTTCAACGTCAATACACAGATTTTCTTTCCGATAGAATCCTTATTTTAAATCCTTATATACAATATGTACTATATCATTAAATTCAGAATCTTCATTTTACTCTAGGAGAAGGAGATAAAATATATTTCTTTTCACAGTTCCTGGTTCAAGACTCTTGAGGGTGTAAATGTCGAATCTATTTGTTCCCCACGAAGGTTACCATTTAAATCGTTTCTTGGTCCATCTCCAGTTCTCTTCTTACGTAAAATTCTTCGTCTGTTGTCAAAAACCACTTTACCTCTTCATTCAGTTCCTTCTACAACCAGTGACTACTATAAATCTTATAGTAGACACCGATTAGACTATAAAGTTCTTTGTCACACGGACTACGTTTTCCAATGGTATAGGTCGTATCGAAAAGAGACACTCTTTTCACGGTTTTGGAACAATAACCATGTTAAGTTGATAATTAACTCTTATTTATTACCAACGAACAAAGTAGATATTTTCGTCAATAAAAATTCCAGAGAACCTTATAGACAATTACTTTTTCAATGTTCTTTGTCTCTTCTCCCTCCTCTTTCTTTCTCTCTCTCTTCCCTTTCTTTCGTTCTTTCTTACATTCTTTCCTTTATACATTCGTTTTCCTTATTTCGAACTGAATAATAGTCTCCAATATTAATCTAATTTTATCACCAGAATTTATGATGTAATATTTACCTTTTAAAATCAATTTATACTTCCACGAGAGAAATAAGAAACAGTAATCTTAGTGTCCGGGGTTTGACCTTTTGTACGATTTCCACCCACTCCGTGTTTTCGAGATTATCCTACAATGATTGTACTGACTCGGTATATCTGTTACTAAACTTCCGAAGAGACACAGATTAATTTATTAATGAACTCCGTTGAATGAATTAGAGACTCGGAACTTAAAGAGTAAATATTCTACCCCTGTTCTCAGTGACAGAACTTCTAATGAACACTTCTATTTGGTGTTAAACCCCCACAACTTGATTAAAGATTCACGTACGCACGAGTCACCAAGTCAACACAGACTAAGAAACGTTCGGATACCTGACATCGGGCGTTCCGAGGAGACTGGAACCCTAAAAAGTCCGTTCTTATGACCTCACCCAACCGTAAAGGAAAGGTGTACCGCAATCACTGTTTCTTAGGGGGACCGGTTCTTCCTCTACGTCTTCTGTCCCCAAGTTAGGGACCCAGTCCTGCTAGGGAACTTCATCCTTTACCGTTGGGTGAGGTCATAAGAACGGACCTTTTAGGATACCTATCTTCGCAGACCACCCGATATCAGGTACCTCACCGTTTCTCAGTCTGTGTTGACTCGGCGACTCGCACGTGTGTGCGTTAAAGATTCTGGGAGGGGTTTGACGAAAGGAACTCGAGTACCAGAAGTTCAGGTGCGGGAGGACAATGGGTCCTTCGTGGAGTACTAAACAAGGAGTAACAAGACATACACCGTCACAAAGAAAAGTTAAAGTACCGTTTACTCTGGAACTAAAAGGACCTTGCTGGACCCACTTGACTCTAAACCTTCGTAACTTGTATTACAAAGGAGATTTCCTTATGTGAAGGTCGTACGTCGAGAGAGTGGACACTGCCGAAGTCCGAATTTCCCAGTCGTGGAAGACGACTGTAGTCAAGAGTATAAACGACAGTCGACGACGGAAACAGTCGTAACGTGCTCTCAGTCGCCCCTATAGTAAGGTAACAACCAAATCACGATAAAGACGTACACGTAACGGTTTGGTGTGAATTCAAATCAGCACCAATACAAATTGAAATAAGAAGAGTCATTTGGAAAATTCCGTAATGTTTTTTCTTACGAAGGAGAGTCACTCTACCTAAAAATATTGATGAACTTTGAAGTCTACAAAAAGTCCCAAGTCATTCTTCTACCATATGAACTACTAAGATTGGGACGTAGTCGTGAAAGTTCTGTACCGAGAGTAAGGTAGAACTTGAAACGGACGTCACGGTAGAACTTAGTTATTCAACTTTGAAAGAATTAAAGAAATCCTTTTGGTGTACTCCATTGTGCATAAACCCCCCTTAATAGTTCTGTAACAGAGACATTGGGTCTTCATTCTTTGTGATAGGTAAACTATATATATTTAAAACTGACAGATGTAACAAATATCGTGACACCATTTATGTCATTTTTATGTCGTTTGTCAGTTATCTAAGACGGGAAATATACGAATATAATAAACCTTATCTATTCCAGTCGTTACTGTAGTGTGGTTGTTATATCGTTCATTGTTTTAGACGTTCTCCTAAATCTCTCTCTTCTCTAATAAAGATCACTCTTCTAGACGCAGACGTAGACACGGAGACAATACTTAGTAAGAGAGCAAAAGAACTTCATATTATATACGAACTTCTACTGATCAAAAGGAGAGATCAAAAAAGAGAGACATCTTAAAAATCCTTAGTAGGTTGGTAAGAATGTAAAATAAGATAGAGAAAGGGAAAGTTCTACCGTCAGAAAGAGTACCATATTATAAAAGTTTTTGGAACGTCGAGAGAACATATACAGTGGACCTAGTGGAATAATTTGGTTTACCAGAAGACAGAGACCCATTAGGATAGAGATAAAGACAGAAGACGATAGAAGTCATGGTCGTTTCCAAACAGTTGTTTTCCAACAGTACGACGACGACGGCGATTCAACGAAGTCAGCACAGGTTGAGACACGCTGGGGTATCTGCCGTCGAGTGGTCTGAGGGAGTAGGGACCCTAAGAGGTCCGTTCTCATGACCTCACCCCACGTAACGGAAGAGGCTTCCAACAGTATAATGGAAGGAAAATACACACAATTTAGAAGGAGACGAAGAGAGAATATTCCTGCGATTACTGACCTAATCCCGAAGGGACCACCGAGTCTCCAATTTCGCAGACGGACGTTACGTCCTCTGGACCCAAGTTAGGGACCCAGTCCTTCTAGGGGACCTCTTCTTTTACCGTTGGGTGAGGTCATGAGAACGGACCTCTTAGGGTACCTGCCTCCTTGGACCACCCGATGTCAGGTCCTCCAGCGTTCCTCAGTCTGTGCTGACTCACTGAAGTGAAAGTGAAAGTCACTGACCTAAATCCCGAGGGAGTCTATTAGGACCTATTACAGAGGTAGTGTTCTCAGAATTATGTCGACATTTCTGGGAAGAAGGTTTAGTCCATAGTAAGTGTCCAAGACCTCTATTTCTACTCCTCTATAGAATTCCTCGACAATAATCGATGTGTAGTAAATACAGATAACCTGTCTTAAATCAATGTAAAACATCGATCTTCTTTCCTGTCAATCCTTCATATCAGATGGTCGATTGAGTGATCCCAAGATAATGATTTCTTCCCATCTTCCCTATAGTACCTCTGTTAATCAACAGCAACGAGAGGGTAGAGGATACAGATACTTCTATTCATAAGAACTAAGTGACCCTGTAATTTCTTTATTTAGTTAAGAAGGAGTCCCCTTCCATGGAAGAACCATGTTTCTGTTCATAAACGGTTGAATTCAGTGAGACAGTCCGTCATAACTCAATCCGGGGTTTACCACTAGGTTCACCATACATTGTGTAAAAGTCTTTTATTATATTAGAGACACCCTACTTCGTAAAAATAACTTCAGAAAAACCTCATTTACTCCGAACTTTATTCAGACTCTCCTGTTCTTCTCAAAATTAGTCCATCTTTCCTGTATGACTACCTATACCAGTCCTCCGAGGGCGACCTTTTATCTTAGAAGACATCTTCCAAGAGGTTTTGACCCTTATAGAACTGAAGTGAACAAGAAGTAGTCAGTCTTCGACTGTACATCACTGATCCTTATAATTATAACGTGAACTTAGTACTTTTATCTCTTATCCTCGTTAATGATTTCTGGTAGTCTTCAAAGTACTCTTGTATAGCACTAGTCAAAACCTTTTATTCTTTCTCCTCAAAACATAAGCTATAGCTGCTTCTTCATAACAAACCAGGAGTCATCGTATTACATAAGGTTTATGTATGTGTGAAGAAAGAGGGGAATGGTTTGTTAATCCCCCTCACTGTCTCATGTCTCTATACCTTTTGAAACGGTTGTATTCTAAACTTGACTTTGAATCTTTTAAAATAGAGAAAACCGAGTTATGAAAAAATAAAGAACATCTATCTTCCCTGACCCCCACCCCTCACCTGAGGTATCTCGTGAAAAGTATTGGAGGTCTTTCCATAGTGACGACTGAACGAAGACACACACGAGTCCGGATATAGGAATAGACACTGTCCCAAACGACACGTCTGTCCATTTTCATTTACCCCGACCTATTTCCTTTCCGGGTCCTTACTCATCCCAACTCCTACCCTATGTTTAACGTACCTTCAAACATACGTCCTGAAGGACAAGGGGTGTGGAGTCCTCTAGTATGTCACTAGTCGACAGTTAAACGTGTCACTAGTTTCATTATTTCATAAGTGTTAGTCGACAGTTAAATGTACTAAACACTATTTCATTGTAAGGCCTACCTTTTACTTCTGACACGGAGTCGCCTACTGTACATAATTATAAAAGTTTGAGAAGTAAATTTTTTGGTATTACGGAAACTACTCTAACAACAGTGTTCCGACTTCTTAGAACATGAAAATGTATAAAAGTTCTCTTTTATTCAAGACTCACATAGAAAAGGACGGTTTTACACCTTCTTTAGGAATCGACAAGGAATGTCCTGTGAGTCTTCGAGACTCTGCCCGACGGACTCCGATCTTAAACATCTTGAGAAGATGTCAGTCAGTCCACTACGTCCCGTTCGGGGTCGGAAAACCCTGTCCTTATCATAGTGATCTTTCCTTTGTATGGACCTTTAGATGTCGGAGTCGAACATTCCGGTCGAAGGATAAAGCCGAATTCTCTACATAATAAGACACTGTAGGTAACCCTTCTTTCTCGCACAAACAATCGTATACACTCTTCGTGTTTGGTCGTAACACGCACCCGAGGTCTCGGACGGTCGTCTCTACCTAAGGGGAGACTTCCTGGTAATTATTTCCGACACCGTCGTCGATTGTAAACGTTCTCCTGTCTCCTTTCTTACCTCCACAACTTTCTGAAGGCACGTAGGATTATCCTTCTTCTGCTACCAGTTAACTATCTTTCCCTTAGGTCTCTTTCTCCCAGGTGTCACATACGTGATATTTTTCATCTTACATAGTTTCTAATTCTATTTATCTATCTATAAAATATCTCTTAAAGTCTCAATTTTAAAAGTTACGGTACCATAATATGTTATATTCTAAATTAATATAAGTAAGGGTAAAAATCAACTAATTTTTTTGTGAAATAGACTAAAAATTACCTTTACGTTCCACTCCCTTTACTTCGTATCTTGATGAATTTACCACAGATGAACAGTATGGTACTAATGAGGGTTTATATATTCTTTCACCACTTTTCACTCCTTTTACGGAAAAAAAAAAAAAAAAAAAAAACCGATACGACACACGGAAAGCTCCAGAAGAATTAAGGGACTTGACCTTACCTTAGATACAGGGGACGTCACCTTCACGTCTCAAGATTGGTCCCTGGTGGTCCCTCCAGGATGTTTTCACGATAAGAACTCTACTACAATTATGGAAGGTTGTCTTTTGGGTTACTTACTTATTTAATAGACCCTTGACCTCCCCCTTTTTTTACTCAGGTTAGGAAATTACAGGACACACTAGGACGAAACGAGTCGTGTCCAAGAGTGACAAAGACACCTGAGCTATTTATCTCCAGGATTCCAGACGTCAGAGAGGGTGGTGGTCGGTCACTGGGATCAGTGGTGTGGGATAAAGTCAGACTCACGTACGAGTGTCTCGGGACTTTACTCCGTCCCGTCCTTAATTGGTCAAACCTCGAATCTCACTATCTTCGGACCCAGTATGCCTCCAAGTCGGACTCCGACTTTCCAGAGTTTATGAGAGTATAAAACTAGAAACGATATGGAGTACAAACAATAAGAGGGTGTCTGTAAGACTAATACAATAAGAAAAATTTTTGGAAACTACTAACTTAGTTCAGTGAGGAAGAGTCGGAAGATGTATTTCGACAAATATGTCACCGAGTTAGGTAGAAATTCCAGCAAAGCGGGGTATGGGACGAGAGTTACTTCTCAGGTCTAGAAGGGACCCGTTGGGACAAACGTGTAGGGATAAATGTGAGAAAGGAGAAGGGGTTTGGAGAGAGAGTAGGTACGTACGAAGAGTACAGGAGTTTATTCTCAGAAAGATGAGACTAAATTGTAAATTGTTAGAAAAAAAAAAAAATTAAAATCGTGAGTGGTCTCATAGAGAACTTAATCTTCATGAGTATATGATATACAAATGGGAGATGGTCTGACTCAAGAACCGGTATCTAAGACGACAAGCATAAGAGATATAACCCAGGGGTCTCAGAGTATTTCACCCGGAACGTCTATCTACGAGTGAGTCACAAAGAGCCTTAGATTGTAGACAACCTGACAACAGAACAAAATAATAAATCGAACAGTGAGCAGGTACGAAAGGGATGGGTCGAGTTGACGTACAGGAAACTTATGTTGATATAAAACATCTTCGACTTTTTATGACACTAGGGCCCTTAAGGGACCATCAGGTCACCAATCCTGAACCTCGAAAGTGACGGTCCCGGACCCAAGTCAGGGACCAGTCCCTTGATTCTAGGACGTTCGATACACCGTACCGTTTTTGTTTTGTTGTTGTTGTTTTGCTATACTACTAACTTTCCTCCCACTATATCACTCTTTACTATGTACCCTCCTATTGAAAAATTTCGACTGAACACATCGGTTTAAGAACACATACACTGAAAATATTAGTGTCAATACAGTGAGGAAGGTGCCGTCGTATCCATTGTCTCGTTCGGAAAAGAAAATGAAGAGAAGTAAGACCATTAAGGTTGTCTTTTATTTATAAAATTCTCCATTGTTCATAAAACGAACTGTTTACTATGATCCTAAAACGGTTCTAAAAACATAAAAAAAACCTTTTATCGTAGACCTTAAACGACTTTCTTATACTCTAAGAGGTACGATGACTTCACATCCTATAATACTGAAAATCTCCCCTATAAGAGATTTCAAACGTATTTAATTATCGACCGTATAAAACTCCCGAATAACATACAATCCGTGAGAATGTTCTCGAAATGTACACAACAAAATAAATTGGGGTATTGTTCAAGTCTTCGTCCGAGATAATAAAAAGAGTGACAAAATGTCAAATCATTCAACTCTGTTTCACAAAATATTAGACGAGGTTCAGTGTGTCAGTGAACCGTCTCGACCCTAGACTCAGGTCGGTCGGACTGAGGTCCCAGACTTCTAATAGGACTGCAATGTCCTCCCTCCATACAAAAAGAAGAGAGAAACGCCCGTTCCGGTCTGTGTCTGTGTCTGTGTCCAGTAACGACGGGGTCTAGTCGATGGAGTCACTACGCAGTCCGTCGTTCCTCCGGGACAGGAGGAACGTGTGACAGACATCCCTGACCATGTACGTTTAATAACGACCCTTTGGTTCGTCAAAGATGTCTCGGACCCGTAAATTATCTTTTTGCTAAGTTAGAAGTCCCTTTCAGGGTTTAACTGATCTCAACTAAGTCGATTTGCTCCACAGTTCCACATGTGGTCCTATAATTAGTGAGAAGGAGGGAGGTCGGTACTGTGGAGGGACAAGTACCTTCGACCTTGGACTCCCGTACCCCTCCTCCCGAGACACGAGGGTTCTCGCCGAGACGAAGTAGACGGGAAGGCTAAGGGTGGTCGCGGAACTGACACAGGGGTCAGACGGTCGGAAAGACGACACAAGTCGGGGTTTAGTACATGTTTGATCTCAGTTTTATCACGAGTCCTTTTACGGCGTCATTCCATTTTAACATATCGTCCAAAGTTTAGACCAATCGATTACAACTTATTAAAATTGTAACGTTGAGTACAGTAAAAACAACAATAACGATTTACAATTCCAAGTGAAACTAATACGGACGAAGGGAACACCGAGTCGACCATTTCTTAGGTGGACGTCACGCCCTCTGGACCCAAGGTAGGGACCCAACTCTTCTAGGGGACCTCTTCCTTTTCCGATGGGTGAGGTCACAAGACCGGACCTCTTAAGGTACCTAACATATCAGGTACCCCAGCGTTTCTCAGTCTGTGTCGACTCACTGAAAGTAAAAGTGAACCAATACGTATACTGACGTATTATGTTTTTATATATACTACATTTCTTTTTTTTGGGGTATACCATACACACATATTATATCTACCAAACATATTACTACATATTCATATACCAACTGTGGTTTCGACTTATTATCTATAGTCTATCTATCTAACAGAATTGGCTGATAAGTTCACGTCGTGTGGTTCCAATCTTAGAGTCGAGATTGTAAATGATCGAGTGACAATTGAAAAATTTCATGAAGTTCTAGATTGTACTCCTATCACATGGATCAAGTGCTCGAATAAGGTAAATATTAAATCTTAAAAAAGAAAGGACTTATAACTCATAGGACCAAAAATCTTTTATACTCAACTCCTTTAATTCCCAGAGACTGGAACTTTAGTTTTAGGACGGGAGGATCCCTCTCCGGGTCTACAGTTGTCTTCTCCATTGGTAAGTCGTTGTTAGGGGAACACGGAAGATACTGTTTAAAGGATCCGACTAGGCCTTAGATGTACTGTCTAACAACCACGATTTCCGGCCACTCGAGGTAGATACACTTCATACCCAGAAAACTTTTTGTTTATTTAGGTTAATTTCTTCTCTTGAGTCTTACCCCTTTTGTTTACCAAACCAAACAACACAAATAATACGGTCGAGTTGATCTTACGTTTTCAGTCTTTCAAACATTGATCCATCCACTCACTTTTATGCTTGTCAATTCAGAGTTTCGAAAAAAGAAGTAAATAACCAGAAGTATGGGTTAATATAGTGGGGGGAAAATTCAGTTACCTAAGAGAAGAAAAATCGAGTTTTCTTTGCGTTAGGTTTTACCGTCCTCGTATTAAAATTAAATAAAGGTAAAGTCTAAAAATATGGATATTAATACAAACACAATTTGATCTACTTTTACAGTTAGATGGTTAAACGAAGAAGGAAACATTGTAAAACGTACGTTTCAAATAGTAAGACTGTTTATTTTCCCGAGAGGTTGGAACTGTGGCTTCTTCTTTACGTTTAATATAAAGAGGTGTAATCTTTTGTTGATAGTTAGTACAGTAAATTTTTAATCCACTCTAAAGGTTACTTCAAACTTTAGAAATCGACAAACCTTAGATACTATAATTTGATACTGAACTAAATTATAATTTTCTCCTTTTAATCACTCTCGTCTACAAAATTGACAATTAAGTTTATTGGGTTTAATAATTAACTTCCGGACTTTTTTGACGTCTAAGGTGAAATCCTTTTGGCGAACCTTTGAAAAGACACACTAAAGACTTCTCACGTTCATTGAGAATTTTATGTCTTGAGGTCAAATGAAACTAATCCCGATGAGACCACCGAGTCTACCATTTGTTAGACGGTAGTCATTACAACCTCCGTACCCAAGCTAGGGACCCAACCCTTCTAAGGGACTTCTTCCCTTACCGATGGGTGAGGTCATAAGAACGGACCTTTTAAGGTACCTGTCTTCTTGGACCACTCGATATCAGGTACCCCGACGTTTCCCAGCCTGTACTGACTTCCCGATTGTAACATATATACACACACAACGAAACTACTTTATCTTCGATCGTAAAAGGTTCTATAGACTGGGATCGAAGGAGGGAAAGGTCTTCGATGGGGTAAAGAATAAAAATACATCGTAAAGTAAAGTGTTTAACGAAGTACTTGTGACCGGAAATTTTATACTCTTGACTAAAAGGACCGAAAATCGACGGTTCTTCTCATCTAGCAGACTTCAGAGTCCAGGTCTATTTCGTTCAGGGTCCCCTTTCCTCGTGTAAGGAGTAGAGGAGGTAACTCTACTGCCACCCAGTCTCCCGGTCACTGAAGGACACTGAGGAAAAGGTAGTGTGCAGAAACGAAATGAGAGAAACGAGAACAAGAACCGGTTCCTGAAACCTTTTCTTTTTTCTGTCCACATGTCTGGTGGGACTAACCTTAATTACCGTTGTAGAGGTTCCAATCACAATCAGAGAGTCAACACAGACTGAGAAACACTGGGACACCTAACATCGAGCGGTCCGAGGAGACAGGTACCCTAAAGGTTCCGTTCTTATGACCTCACTCAACGGTTAAGGAAGAGGTCCCATAGAAGGACTGGGTCCCTAACTTGGACGTAACGTCCGTCTGAGATGGTAGACTCGGTGGTCTCCTCGAACTTAAGAGACATCCGTCTACGATACTCAGGATGAAATGTCCACGACTTTGATTTTATGTCTTTTAAAATGACTAACTGGGTGCTGGGATTACCTCTAAACTTTCGTCTCCACTCTACTCTTCCGCGTATAAGTCCGACTTTGATCCCAGACTTCAAAAGGTAAAAAAACTCCAGTCCTGGGTATAAACAAAGACGACGAAACATGTCAAGGAAATTTCGTGAGGGGGTGGTAGTGTGTGTGTCCACCCAAAAAGAAAATAAAAAAAAACCCCCCCCAAAGAATTCACTACTACGATAGAGACGGAACCACACTCACTACCACCTAAAATTCCCGGGCAGAAATAGACAGTCAGATCGAGAGAGGGACAGGGGTTTATCACGGACACCTAATTCAAAACAGAAGTCGAACAGACACAAGTTTACGTTTATTTGAAGGGTCCTTCCTATTTTTTAATCAGGGGAAATTTAAATCGTACACAGTAAATTAGTACAACAGTCTCTTTTTTTTTTTGATTTTGTTAGATTTAGTATAGAAGAGTAGAACTTAAGTACCTAGGTTCTACCTTCACCGACTCTGTCTGTACACCCACATAAATCGAGACTTTTCAGATGGAATTTTGATAAAAGTGGTAAAACTCAAATAGACTAAAAGAAAAAATCTTTTAGACAGTAAAGTATTCTAAGAACTTTTCCACACACTCGGAGGTTTCAAATCAATTAGTGTACCCAATCACTACGATCTAGATTCTGGCATGGACTAGCTCTGGAAGAGGTTTAGTCCCTTAGGAACTTTAGATGGAGAGGGAGGAAGTGTTGTGAGTGGTCGTGACAAAGGTCACTTGGACGTATTCATTAAAATAATACGGGAAATAGGGAGACATACAGTCGGTGGCGTCGGGGTTTGGCGTCCAGTTTTGTAGTAGAGGGTTGTTCTTTGGGCGTCCGAGACATGTATGAAATAAGACAAAGGAAGGTCGAAAGGAGGAGTCAAGAACTAGGGAAGGTAGTACGAGAGATCTTTAATCCCAGACAATAACCGTTATTACGAACCCGGTTGATTACGCTTCTCGACTAAGTAACCTTTTCTGGCACTACGACCCTTTCTAACTTCCGTTTTCCTCTTCTCCTGTCGGTTCCTACTCTACAACTCTATCGTAGTGACTGAGTTACCTGTACTTAAACTCGATAAAGACCCTCTACCACTTCCTGTTCTTTCGGATCACACGACGTCAGGTCCCCCAATGTTTATCGCTGGGTGACACACAACAAGGGTGTTGAATCACTGACTTGTTGTTGTCGTTAGTCGTTGCACTAGACAGGAGGTAGATAGAAGACTTACGAAAAAAGTAGGAGACCGACTTCCTGACTGAGAGAGGACTCCTGTGACGAAAGGACGTCGGGGAGTCACACCGACAACGGGGAAAGTATCGGCAATACGGAGACCTGAACCTCCCCTTCACCGGTCTGGAGGAGTAACAGGAGTAACGACTCAAGAGAAAGAGGAACGAGGAGGGACTTTCGGACGAAAAGATAAAGGTAGAACTCTAATATAGAGGGTGAGGGTCCAGTGAGAAAAAGTCCTTAAAGTTGAAGTTATCATAACAATAGAATTGGAATCACTTAAGTCATAGGAGTGTCTACTAGTATAGTTATAGAACCAAAGAGACAAGGAACTTGAAATTTTTTACTAGAACGAAAGATAAGATAACTTTATAAAGATAAAGTCAATAAGGGTACCTATCTGGGAGATCAAAAAGAGTCTTCCCCGAGAAACAGACTAGGTATCTTACGACATCCACTAAATTTACTTATAAAAGAGTTTAGAGAGTTTCTGCCATACATTGATTATGGTAAGATTTAAGTATCGTCACTTCAATTAAGAAATGTATAAAATCTATGTAACCCGTATTTTCGAATTAAGAGAGTCCCTTGAGACCAACTCTTACAGACATGGTTACTAACGTTAAGAGGTATTAGGATTAAAGTCCATAAAATAGAAACTGTTATCGTAAGATGGAATGATCGTATAAGGGTGAGTAACGGTCGAGTAGACAGATGGAGTCATGGGAACTGAATTACTGTTGTTGTTTCAGGGAAATTGGTATCTTTCTATTGTGTAAGTGTCCTTAATGTTCCACTTAATGTTCCGCTTGTAAAACCCCCTGGTAGTAAGATAGATGGTGGATCAGATCGAAGTCGGTAATGACAGTTTTTATATCTATCAAATATAAGAAAGTAGGACAATATAAAAGAACAAAGTAGGAGAAGAAGTCCCTAAAGATAACAAACCTAAACAAACAAATAGTAGTTATGAACAGTGAAAGAGAACTTAGAAAAATAGAAGAGTAAAGACAATACTAAAAACTTACAAAGGAAGAAAAGTAGAAGACCAAGAGAATCCTGTAATAAAATAGACCCAGTGAAGGTCATCAGACCATACTGAAAATCAGATTATCAGACTTGGAAAAAAATTTTATTAAAGATTAAGAAATCACCCAAGACAGTGAAGTAAAGTATTAAATATACTAAAACCAAATTTAATAAGAAACTACAGTTAATAACTTCCAAATAATGGAACAAAACTTTATCATTCATGTCTAAAATAAACCAGTCGTACTGAAAAACTTTACAGGTATATAGATATACTATAAAACGAGGAATAAAAACTAGAGTTGTACCGAAACGGACAAAATAAAACGAATTAACAAAATACAACTGGTGAAAGTTCTTTTATTAAAAAACTTGAAAACTTTCCAAACACCTTGTTTACAAGTGAAGTACCTGATGGGAGAAGATAACAAAACAAGACAAACGAAAAAACAGTATATCATAAATTTTCATCCCGTCAAAAGAGACTCTAAAGGACCGAAACAGGAGGGAATACTGAAAATAAACCTTTAAGAAAAAGAAGTAGAAACACAGGGACAAAACGAGTTAATATTAAAGTCAAGATCGTAAAAACAACAACAACAACAACAACAATTAAATCACCGGAAAAGTACCTCCTCGATACCATCAGGACAGACCCCTCGGACCTACAAGGATTCCTACGACTGACGACCGGGAAATACGGAATGACTCCCAGGAATGTGCGTGGGCGATCATCTAACCCGTGCTGGAGAGGGTCGAAGTCCACGTAACGAGTGTAATCGACCAGTGTGGAAGGTCACTTGTGACCAACTGAGAGAATCCTAAGAGAGGAGTCTAGGTAGAGTACGAGGGAGACGAAGAAGGACGTGACTAAGACCAAAGTGCGTCAAGACCACCGATAACCACCAAGTAGGGGTAGACGAACCGTAAAGTTGTAAGTATCTTCCATCGTACAGTTAGTCCAAACGACATTTAAAACAGTTAAAAAAATTTAAAACGATACTTAGATATCATAAATGATAAAACGAAGTAGACAAAAATACACCAACAAAGTTCTCTAGCTTTTAATATGACAGTGGTAGTAGAAAGATCTTACGATCTTTCTACTAAAGAGTATCTATCTATTAGATAAGTAATTTTATTATATCCATGTTGTTAAATAACTTCAAAGCAAAATTACGAAAATTTTTAATTTAAAATAAGTAATATTCACTGTAAATCTAAAAGCAACGGTATAATTTTGATATATGTATATATTAAATTATTTGTAAAAGAAAATTTATCTAAGTCTAAATGTCCTTTTTTTAAGTTTTCAGTATGTCTCTCGAGGACATATGAAGAGAGAGTGAAAATCAAAGGGGATTACAATATTAGATATAAGGGTGTCGTATAAATGGTTTTGATTCTTTGGTGGTAACGTGTAATGAGAATTGGTTTAAGATCTGAAATAAACCTAAAGTGATTAAAAGGGTGATTACTGCAAAAAGATAAGGTTCTAGGTCTATTCCCAGGAGTGTGGTATAACGTCATTCTAAAGTACAAAAGAACCAGAGGAGTCCAGACACTGTCGAAGAGTCCGAACGGAACACAAAGTACAGTAAATAACAAAACACTCATGATCAATCTATAAAACGTCTTACAAGGAGCAAAAGTATCTTATAAGGAGTTAAAAGAGTAGTAATCTATAAAAACAAACAAAAACAAAACTCCCAAAAATTTTATTGTGCCTTCACTTCACGGACAGAGTACTGTAGTATAGACCTTCATGTACTATAGTTGTACTGGAATTACGTCACAAGTGAAACTAGTGAACCAACTTCAAGGCATATAAAAACGACTTGATACTTGACTTTCATAAAGGGAGGACGTTTGACGTAGTGTGTCGACGTTTGACGTAGGTGAGTTATCACAGAAACTAGAGGAAATTCTATGGTCCGTGAAGTCGAAAGAAGAAGTCCTAGGTCCGTATGTATAAAATTTATAAGTCTTAAAATTGAGAGATAGATCTCTTTTTATCTGTAGAGGTACCGACTGTACCACACGGTTACACTCCTTGTATGGTTTATAAGAAGGTCCTTTTGAACTGAAAAACTATCGGAAGTTAAGTGTCATTATTTTAAGTATACTCCACAAAAGTCTCTAATATTTAGTATTTTAATTCTCTTATATAGCTCTCCAAATCTCATCTAGTATCTAAGTGACGTCTCGAACGAATTGACTGTGGACGGTTCTAACACAAACTAAGATTACTTCGGGATCGAGGGTTACGTAGAGAGAGGTTTCCTCTAAAGTTACTGTCCTTTCTTCACTTCTAGAATGAAAAAGGACTGGGTAGTCCAAGTTAAACCCGTATGTACTAAATGACGATCGTTACAGAAGAAAGGTAGTAATTTTGTTTTTTTCTTTTACATTGTAAAGTTTATGTAATGACGACAACCAAGTAGTTGAATGTATATACTCGTTTACCTTTCCACTATAATTAGTGTACATAGGTGGTCTTAACTTTTCGTAATGTTATATTTCATTGGTGAAACGATTAGGTCACCTTTTAGTATATGACGAACCCTTCTATTACAAACGCGTTTTGGACGACCCGAGACACTCAAATTTTACCGATTAGATATTATCATTTGGTACGTAAAAATACCTTGAGGTTTGTCATTCCCGATGAAAATGTAAACGACGGAATAAAATAAAGGTGCATAGAGGACACTCCATACTTAAGAAAGTGGACAAAATGTTTACTCCTACGATTCCGAGTCTTTTGAATTCTTACCATGGGTTCCAGGGTATAGAATGTCGACTACAGGTATGACCCAGTAATTTAACAAGAAAGAAAGGTAGATTCGAACTTCGACGTAAAGTGAAAGCAGTATACTAAGCACAGGGTGATACCTTTTATTTAAATTGAATGGTTAATACTCTTTTCCCAGACTTACTTCCCTTTTGGACTTATTCTCGGATATATGATATCAGATGATAAATAAATCGTGAAAGACACACGGAGACATCAATTAAGATATTAATTAATATCGAAGAGATATCTAACCGAAGGGACCATCGAGTCGACCATTTCTTAGGTGGACGTTGCGTCCTCTGGACCAAACTAAGGACCCAGTCCTTCTAGGGGACGTCTTCCCTATCCGATGGGTGAGGTCATAAGTACCCGAAGGGACCACCGAGTCTACCACTTCTTAGACGGACATTACACACTCTGGACCTAAGGTAGGAACCCAACCCTTCTAGGGGACCTCCTCCCGTACCGTTGGGTGAGGTCATAAGAACGGACCTCTTAGGGGTACCTGTCTCCACGGATGGTCCGATATCAGTACTCCAGCGTTTCTTAACCTGTGTTGACTTGTTCATTCGTGTCACGTCGTGAGATATTTAACGTATTATAAGAAAGTAAAAAATAATTATTCTTTAACTTCAAGTCTATCTAATTAATTATATTTACTACGATTAACCATATCGTGTATTTAGGGTCAGAATCACAAATTCTGTCATTCTCACTTAAAGACCGAGGACGTCGTAGGTCATGTCTACAAGGACCGACCACTTACCGGAAGACACATCAGTTAGTCCCAGACCGGAGACGGTGGATCATCCCTTGACGTCAGAAGACGACCTATGAGACGTACCAGGACAGTCTTTATGACAAGTGTGTCAATTATCTCCGAAATAACGAGTGGGGTGTAATTCAAATAAGATCGAGGAAGACTCAATCTAGTCAAAGTTTGACTACAAGTTTAAATACGGTCGAAGGGTCCGTGTTCCTCAAGATCACCTACCCTAGATCCTCGTCGTACATAATGAAGACAGGTACCACGCAAACAGTCTCGAGGTAGTGTACAAGGGAGACCCGACCACCTTTCCGACCCGTTGTATTAGTGGGTCTAATAATAATTTCACACACGAGTCTACCCTCCCTTTTGTCCAAAGTAGACGATGTGACTCGCTGAACGGGTCTCAGTAAGTCTATTATTGGCCGTAATCCAAGACTATACGAGGAAAGTGACATAATATGGTGAAGGTTTATAAAAATTTTTATTTAAATCAAAATAATAAAAGTCCCTAGTTGAAAAGACACCGTTATAGTTAACACCTATATTTGTTACGGTGAAATTAGGGAAAAAACATCAAATTATACCCAGAAATAGAATATAAAAAATTCAAAAATTTTTTCTATTGTCTGAATTAAAAACTTAAGATTATTCGGTATAAACTTAAACTGACTTAGGAATTAGGAATAAGGAGACAAGAGGGTCCGGGGAAAAGATCGGGGTGTAACGGGGAACAGGTACTGACATAGACCCTGTGAGTCTATACTCAGGGTACAAGACCCTTCCGCAGGACTGGTGGCGGTTCATCGTCGGGGGAACAAGAAAGGAGGACTTGGTCGTCACTACACTTTAGTGGCCACGGAGTAGGTCCTTCGAAGAAGAGGAATGGGAGCGGGGGTAAAAGAGTGGATTGTTCGGTAGTCTATTCTGTTTTCGGACTACGGACTATCTCAGTAATGACGTTTATAGCCCTTACGTTTATCGATGAAGAAGTCATAGACAGATAGTACGGAGAGAGGAGTCGGAAGTCTATTGTAGGTTCTCCGACGGTCTCTTCGTTAGATTTTCTGCGGTCAGGGACGGGAAGGGTGGTGGGTGACGGGGCCACACCTAGGGAAGGTTGTTCTCTACTGTGTCCATGGACTTGAGGACCATCCGGGAGGGATAGCCGGGTCGAGTGTATGGGTGTCAAGGGTCAGGTGTGTCACCTGAGACTAATGGGAATTCGACCCAAAGACACTATGACGTTAAATATTACTTATAAATAAACCAGAAGTAGGATAAAGACAATGTCTCGAGGATTTTGAGAAAGGATGCTATTCTCACTATTTCAAGAAAGTGATTACTCCACTGAAGACCTTCAGGGACTTCGATTGGGTTCCTACCCCGCCCAACGGTCTCTTGGGTTGGAGCACTAATCTCCCAATCTTAAAGAACAGGGTCAGGGTGAGAGGAGAGACGGAGGACCCTCCCCTCTTCACGACCTCCCAACTTAGTCAGTGGTTGTCAGTTGCTCAATTAGTTAGTACTTATACACAACTTTGGAGACATTTTGGGTTTCCTACCCCTTCCTGACCACTTGTACATCTTTGAACCCGTCTCACCGACGAACCTCTCCAGTGCTTCGGAGGGGTATGGAACGTGAAGCGTAGAGAGGGTACATCGATAAGGACTGAAGAACAAAAAGTCAGTGATTCAACACAGGTTGAGAAACGTTGGGACACTTGACGTCGTCCAGTCCGTAGGAACAGGAAGTGGTAGAGGACCTCAAACGAGTCTAAGTACAGGTAACCCAACTACTCCGATAGATTGGTAGAGTAGGAGACGAAGAGAGAAGAGAAAAACAGAAATCAGAAAGGGTCGTAGTCCCAAAAAAAGTCACTCAGTAGAGAAACGTAGTCCACCGGTTTCATAACCTCGAAGTCGAAGTCGTAGTCAGGAAGGTTACTTATATGACACAACTAAAGGAAATCCTAATTGACCAAAACAGAGGAACGTCAGGAACCCTGAGAGTTCTCAGGAGAGGTCGCGGTGTTAAACTTTCGTAGTTTAAAAACCACGGGTCGGAAGAAATTCCAGGCTGAGAGTCTAAGCATGTACTGGTGACCTCTTTGGTATCGGAACTGATCTGTCTGGAAACAACCGTTTCATCACAGACACGAGAAATTATACGACAGATCCAACCAGTACTGAAAGGAAGGTTCCTCATTCGTAGAAAAGTAAAGTACCGACGTCAGTGGTAGACGTCACTAAAACCTCGGGTCTTGGAAACAGTTGTTTCACTATAGAAACGAAAATTTATACGACAGATCCGAACGGTGTGTAAAGGAAGGATGTAGGAAAATATCATTTGGTCAGTAACAACTTGTGACAACTCAGTAAACTCGTTTAGTTAACTTGAGTCTCAGTTCCTCCCCCAACAACCTTGGAGGATAGATATCAGTCACTTAGTATTCGTGTCCACTGTTGTACCCAAACACTGATCGCATCTTAATATACCACCTTACCCCCCTTTCCCTAAGGGTCTACCGAGTCACCTTTTCTTAGACGGACGATCAACGTCCTCCGGACTAAAACTAGGGACCCAACTTTTCTAAGGAACCTCCCCCTTTACCGTTAGATAAGGTCATAAGGAAGGACCTTTTAAGGTACCTGTCTCCTCGGATCGTCCGATGTCACGTACACCAACGTTTCTAAACCTCCGATGACTCGTACACGTTACGAAGATGTCTACTATTATCCCCTTTTTTTTACAACCTACAACCTTAACCTACGGTTTGGGAGTCAAAGGGTGATGGGTTCCTGTGTATCATGGTCTTATGTCTATTGGTTTACCCAAATCAATTAAAAGAATCCTCTGAACAAAACTATTTGTTTGTCCTTATCGAACGAACCCTTTTTATTTTGTTCTTTCTTTTCGAAACTTTACTATTAGAACTTCAATGAATTTTGATAAAAAGAGAGTATTGGTAAATGTGGAAGAGGGACTTTACAACGTATATTTTGTTTATTTGAGAAATATCCATTAGGTTTTCGTCCAAAATGACACCGAGGTAGTTAAAGGTCTAACTACAAGTTTAATTACGTTCACAGGACCCATGTGATGTAAAGTCAACAATACATGTGTTTGCGGTTTCACATATGTAAGAGTGTATTTATATGAGTGACCCTCACTACTCCGTGAGTGACGTGTCACCCTTTATTTTCAAGGGGCTCCTGAGTGGCAGAGACGGATACGTGGAATTTACTTATCGGGAAGGTGACCTGTCAGATAATTAAGGTCGGTAAATCACTAGTTACTTCTAACCACTTACTCACTAGACACTGCCACTAGTTATACGTGGTACTTCGATCGACTTTACCTGTGGTCGGCGTATAGTTATACCGGAGTTAGTCTCTACTCGCGTGACTCTTGGGTCACGTTCGACCCGGGACCTCTCCGACTCTCTTGTCTCTCTTGGAAGGTCTTGTCTCTTAGGGAAGACTCTATAGGACGTTACGTTCCTGAGTTGGACCGGGACAAGAAAAATTAAGATCTAGAAAGACAGAGGATGAAGGGAAAGTCACTTTATAAGAACGATGTTTTACAATCCCGGGTTTAGACTAAAAACCTGGGGGTGCTCATAACAAGAGTAACTAACAAAGTATAGACAGAACGGAATTAAGTTTTTCTTAAACTACGAACGTCTTTATATAGAGTAAATCTTCTATGTCAGAGTTTGACTTCTTCACCCCTAAACATGTCCTCCCCTTTGGAAACTTACACACCAGGGATAACGATGTCGGTTTAGTAGTGTAATATCCAAGACAGACAGTTACGTGAGATGTGTCTCAGATAGAGACCCGATTTCCAATGTCCGACTAAGAAGGGGTGTTCTACACTTTTATTCTTAATCATTATGAATCTAGATGTAGATCCTCTGTAATGTTTCTTACGGACCCTTTTGGGACTCAAAGAATCTCCACTTCTTGATCGGTTCTTGATAATAATTGTAAAGTAGAACCGGGACTCTCCCAAGTGACACCCAAACTAGGGGTGTCGGTTGTCCTGTCTTTTAAGTACTAAAGAGGATTATTTTCAAGTTTTTGAGTCCTACGGACCCAGGGACCTAATTCGGAGTTGGGTTCGTCTGTACCGTCACTGTTTTTCCGGTCAAACATATTTCTAGGGACTCATAAAGAAGAAGAAAAAAGATTTTTCGTTTACCTCAAGACAGAGAGTGAAGACTTTGTTAACATAAGACTGACCGGAAACTTTGATCACGTTTGTACCTTTTTAGTTTCCTTTGGACTTCCTTTTTACAGGTAGTCGTTTTTACCCAAGTCTTTTCCAGTCGTCCAATTCGAGTCCTCCTCCAAACGAAGTACCTTTCTTCGTCACTGAGGAGGTCGTTGCACCTTCCCACCCTGGGTCTGCTGACCTCCGAGGTGTCAGGACTTCTCTCGGAAGGAGAGTAGGAGCAACCGGACTCAACGAGGGGACCACCTTTTCTCGAGACTGTTCTTCTCCGGCGAACCCAAAAAGAACGAGAGTATTGCCTTCGCGGAGATGTCAGTTTATACAAAAATTTGATCAACGGTACCTTTATACAAAATTTCTATCGATTATGATCGTCTCTTTAGATTGACCGACACTACCGTTTGGCTCGAAAGTAGATTGGAGGATTACGTCAGACAGCTCGTTAAAACCTTGTTCACATACGCATTGTAGCTCCAAAGTGTCGGGTCAAACGAGCGCTCACACCTCTTTCGTGGCACACTCCTCGAAGACAGTTAACGACTAATAAGTCCTACACTAAAACTTCGACCTCCCAAAAGTCGAGGAACGAAGAGGAGGAGGAGGAGACACGTGACCCGAAATCGGTAAAGCAGCGAATAATCGTAAAGGTGGTCTCTCACCTCTCCTATATTTTAAGGTTAGTCGGACAATCGTCGAAAGTCCTCTCTAGACGACTCTTTTTCTCGATTTTGGTAACCGACTTTACTCCAGACGTTTAATAGATACCTAAAGTAAATACCAAAGACACACTCATTAAACTAGTAAACCGTAACCACCACACACCGAGTCAACCTTTGTCGTCGAAACTACTTTTGTCGGAATTTTTATACGTGTTTCTAAAGACAGGTGTAACCTAATTCATTTATTAACAGATCTTTGCGTCTAATTTTTTTTTTTTACACACGTCTTCACGTCTAGTGATTCCGAAATCTTACAAACAACATTGTATTTATTAGTCAAACTGGTAAGTCTAACAAGTCTAAATGGATTATTGATGGTTTAATAATCGTTTTGGTATGAATTTATCAAAATTGTTTTTGTTTCTTCTTAGGTCTTCCTCTTTGAGGACTCGAAAGTGACTCCGAGGCTGTCATGCACGACGAGTCAGTGAAGTCAGCACACGACACCTGACATCGGGCCGACCGAGGAGAGAGGTGGCCTAAGACGTCCGTTCTTATGACCTAACCCAACGGTACGGGAGGAGGCCCCGTAGAAGAGTTGGGTCCCTGACTTTGACGTAGAGGACACAGAACGTGACGTCCGTCTAAGAAATGACGAATCGGTGACCCCTTCGGGAGACTGTCATATATGTAGATTTATATATCTCTCTATTCAAATCTTTATATATCAATTATGTGTGTGCATATATACATGTAATATATCCTATACACACACACACACACATACATACTGTTCCGAGAATAATGAAATTATAAAGAGTACGTATTTACGTCTGACACCTGACATAATATTATGACATTGTTACATTTTACGTAATTGTAACCTCTCGTGAAAGTTTTACTTGAGTGAGGAAAGTCACGATAATAATGATGGGAAGTGGTAAAACACCTCACTAGTTTCGCTTACATAAAAACCTCTATGTCAATGACTGTGGTTTAATAGACACGTAGGTCACTACTAAGTAAAAAGGTCACCTTCACTAAGAGTGAAGAAAAAAAAAAAAAAGGGGCGACCCGTCTTATGTTTGATCTCTGAAGACCCCACTAAGGAATAAAGTCAATTCTTATTGGACGACTCAGTCCATAGGAAGTGAAAAGGAAATGTCTTTGAAAAAAAAGTTTAACTTATTATATAAAATAAATTTGGTTACATAGGGTTTATCACAGTAAAATTGTATATAAGTCATACTTTATATGAGTTAAAAATTTTTTATAACCTTATAAAATATAAGAAAATAAAAATGATTCAGAAATTTTAAGTCGCAAGTAACACATAAATGTCGTGTAGAGTAAACCTCGGGATATAAAAGTGAGACTTACGGAACTGGACACAAATCTAAAGTGTCGTCAATTCAACTTTCTTATTCACTAGTATAAATTCAACCGGGTTTGTATGACTTTTAAAAAGGTTATTGACTTAGTCCAAATTCAAAAATTTTAGTTTAAATTTATTGGAAATTTTAAGTTAAGAAACCAGACGGATCCGGTGTAGAGTTCACGACTTTTGGTATGTTCGCCGATCACCGTGGTAGCACCTGTTACATCAAAATAGGACAGGAAACATTCGTCAAATTTTCCAAAATTTTTACACTGTCTTATGTTTTCGAAATGACTATTCCAAAGTCTAAGATGTAAACGTCGATTGAAATTTTTTTGGTGAACGACCAAAAATCAAGTCACCTGTCTTCCTATCGGTGGCAATGGACTTTTTCGATAATTTTGTGACGAGCGAAAAGGCTGGTGTATTGATACACTCCGTCGCAAAAGAAAAAAAGAACAGTTAAAAAATAACACTAATTTCTATGCATTGTATTTTAAATGTCACAGTTGGTAAAAATTCCCATGTCAAGTCACCATAATTTTCACCAGAAATTTCAACCAGGAGCGGGTCGAAGACTGAAGGTCCCTAGTCCCCGATCGACGTACCCCGAAACAATAAAACGACTGACTATCTCGTTATAGAAAAGTAAAGAGAGAGACCTCTTCGGGAGGACATTTTGTGTGTGTGTGTGCATATGTGTGTGTACGACACAAACATCCCTCGGTGTATTGTGGTCGTCCCACACCATGTCAAATAACTCAAAGAGTTCCTTTCGTCAAGATAGCTCAGGTTAATGTCTCGTCTAATCTGAAGATTTTCAAGAGAACACGTAGGGAAGTAGATTTTATGGGGGTTATATAACACCAAATAATCTTAAGAATGTAACACGAGTCCACTTTTTATGGGAAACGAAATTATGTGAACCCACTATTTAATTAAAAAAGATCCTTTATAATTTCTTTATGTATTAATTTTACAACTTTACTCCTTTCCTTGTAATAACTATTTCAGTAAAAAGTGAATTCGTATCTAGAGAGGTTTACTATCAATGAAGTTATTTTTCGTAATTCGAAATGAGTAGATCTAAAATTTCCTGAACAACTAAGTAGATATTTCTTGACGTACCTATTCACAATTATATTTTGTACTTAAAGATATGTAAGGACAAACTCTGTAAAGATTAGGTGTTCATGAAAGTTTCTCTCTTTTACTTCGGACTCGTCCTTCTGTTCGTCCTAAAATGTCAAACATGGAAAGGAAGGGTGTTGGAATAGAGGAAAGGACTAGAAGGGAAACAGAGGATAAGTTACAAAAGTCTTCTGTCGTTTATCTCCTCACGACGATTAGTTTATTTCAACTTTTATTTCAAGGTCTCGGAGACGTAATTAGTCCACTTTAGGGAGGTAACATTACGTACCGAGCGTTAACGAACACCGGTGACATTCATAGGTCTAGGTCCGACACAAGAGACGTCACGAAATTGTGACTCTAGACTTCCACAAACACGGGGTCTTGTTCTGGGAAGGACATACGGAGACACAAAATGGGGAAAGTGTCACCGTTTTAACTCTACGTCCCTCCACCCAAAGGAATAAGTGTCTCGGTGGTGATCATTCGTTGGAGTCTAAAAAGACCGGGTTTTCGGGTAGGATGACTGGTAGGACTAAGAGGAGGACGACCATGTTGTTCTAAGACCGGTTAATAATAAAATCCCCGGACTGAAGGAAAAGGAGACACGGGACCATCCCTTACAAGTGGGTGTTTCATTTCGTCTCGGACAAACCTTTAAAAGGGTGGGAGGTTTGATGTAGTGTACAATGAGTCTCTATAGACAGGAAAGGGCCAGAAATGGTCGGAACGACACTCGGGAACCCACCTCCCGTCACCGTTCGACAACCCGCCACCTGGGAGTCCTCGGAAGAACGACCTCCACTGGTTAAAATTTTCAAACCCCGTTAGTCTATCCAGTAATTAATTTAGGGGTACTCATCTATCTTAGTGAATCACGAGTACTCTTACTTAGAAACGAGAGAAAATTCAAGTAATTCGATAAATTTTAAACTTGTCTGTGACGAAATTCTTAGTGTAAAAGATGGACAGACGTTTCTAAACTGTCAAAGTGATAAAATAACTGTGTTCAATTTCGTAAGTTTCCGTACGTCGACAACTACAAAGACTTAATTAGTTGTCCTACTTAAGATATCTAAGTGTCAGAAAAAATACTGTTGTTAAAGGAACAAAAAAATTGTTGGTATAACGTATGGATAAAGACCTCCAAACATATGTGTGTATATCTAAACATGAGAACTATTTCTTTTTTACGTTTGATTATATACATTGTCGTCCCTCTCTTTTACTAGTTTAAATCAAAATAAATGATATTAAACACACTTATCCAATTAATAACAAACAAATTTATCCAGTATGAAGATCGTAACGACAAAGTCCGTTTACCTTCACAATTCATGTGAAACAAAAGACCATAATTTCCATCATTAAATTTTTCGGTGTATAATTTTTTTTTTCGGTGTATAAACGGTCTTTTTATATAAACACAAATAGTGGTCTGATAATTTTATTAATCGAGACCTATTTCTGTAAGTTAGTCTTTGTCACTTACAAACATGTCTAAAAAATATGGACAACATCTGTAATCTACGTAGATCAGAACTGAATGACCTCTATATTACATAAAATTACAAAACACATTATATTATATACCCGAAGGGTCTATCGTGATCGCTGTTTCTTGGGTGCACGATTACGTCCTCTGAATTCTCTGTGTCCAAGCTAGGGACCCAACCCTTCTAGGTGACCTCCTCTCGTACCGTTAGGTGAGGTCATAAGAACGAATCTCAGGGTACTTGTCCCCTCAAACCGTCCGATGTTTGGTAACCCAACGTTTCTCAGTCTGTGTTCACTTCGTTGAATCGTCCGTACGTCGCGTTACATAACGTAATTTTATAAATGACTGTTGATAAAACACGGACCGACATACAATACACTAACAATTAACTTCTCGATAATTAAGAAGATACTTCCTCGGTTGGTTAGTGTATTCTTGTATTGTCTAAATATCAATTACAACAAACTTTGGTTTGTGATTCTCTGACCTATTTGAGGTTCAATTACTGAGTCTATACGTCTACTGTGGTGGGAAGACCGTCTTTCACTTCTCCTTGATTTTTCGGAGAACTGCTTTCTCTTTCACCTCTCACTTTTTCAACCGAATTTCGAGTTATAAGTCTTTTGCTTCTAGTACCGTAGGCCAGGGTAGTGAAGTACCCTTTATCTACCCCTTTGTCACCTTTGTCACAGTCTGAAATAAAAAGACCCGAGGTTTTAGTGACATCTACCACTAACGTCGGTACTTTAATTTTCTACGAATGAGGAACTTTCTTTTCAATACTGGTTGGATCTATCGTATAAGTTTTCGTCTCTGTAATGAAACGGCTCATTCCAGGTAGATCAGTTTCGATACCAAAAAGGACACCAGTACATACCTACACTCTCAACCTGACACTTCTTCCGACTCACGGTTTCTTAACTATGAAAACTTGACACCACAACCTCTTCTGAGAACTCTCAGGGAACCTGATATTCCTCTAGGTTGGTCAGGTAAGACTTCCTCTAGTCGGGACCCTAAAGAAACCATCCTTACTACGATTTCGACTTTGAGGTCATGAAACCGGTGGACTACGCTTCTCAACTGAGTAACCTTTTCTGAGACTACGACCCTCCCTAACCCCCGTCCTCCTCTTCCCCTGCTGTCTCCTACTCTACGGACCTACCGTAGTGACTGAGTTACCTGCACTCAGACTCACTTGAGGCCCTCAACAACTACCTGTCCCTCCGGACCGTACGATGTTAAGTACCCCAACGTTTCTCAGCTTGTGCTGACTCGTTGACTTGACTTGACTTGACTTTGATTTTAGTGGGAAGGGAGTTTTCTCATTGAGGAGAGAAAGACATATCTTTTATTATCAAGAAACGAAACACCTAAAGACTGGACTCTGGAGAGGGATTCCAATCCGAAATCTCAGTTATTATTAGAAACGATAAATACACGGCATTCAAAGACATTGTAGACACACAAGGTGGGGACCTGTTGGATACCAGTCACCAAGGACCTAGGGAGACCTTGTTTCGGAACTTCGGAGGTTGACCGTAAGTGGGAAGAGATAGACTGGGTCCGAAGAAACGTCGGAGTGGAAAGGGATTACTGGAAAGACGTGAAATACGAGACCAGTTAAACGTGATGAGGGACAGGTGGGACTTGTTCAGGGCTATTGAACGGATTCAACAGAGTAGTCGTATCTTAAGAGACGGAGGAGTGGGAACAGATACCTTTTGAGACAGGTAGAGATTCTTCCCGGACTAGAAGGAGGGGTCGGACTATGTTGATGAGGGACCAGACTCAGGACTGTTTCAAACTAGACAGACGAACATAGATTAGATAAGGAATCTGACGTTACAAACTAACGAACACATGAACACAATCAAACTTAATTTACCATTGAAACCCCATCCTATTTACGGATATAAAGTAAGTAGAGACCTACGGGACAACTTGAGGTATGGTTCCATGAACCATTTACGAGCAACCTACTGATTCACTTACATCCGGAGTGAGGGAGAAACGGAAGTCGAGGTACAAATATTGTCACTCTCTGTACCATATATAAATTCGGGAGGTAATGCGGAGCAGATGGATGTAGACACGTCTTCACGAGGATATGACTCAGAATGTAACTCGTAACTTGAGATCTCAGATAAAGTCTGTTGTTCGTCATCACCGGCTAAAACAGAAGAACGTCTAAGGGGTGAATACGGTTGTGGAGTCCCCTGACACCGGAGATCCTCAGTGCCTACCTCACTGTCCAGTAGTAAACTTGGTACTTTGTACGGTCACCTTGCTGGTTCTCGTCGGGTTCATCTACAACAGGGAGAAGTCTGTGTGAGACTGGGGACATTTGGACGTCCCCTTGGTGTAGACACCTTAAGACTACATGAAATAGGAGCGACACTACGTTTGTTGACCCGTAAATGACCCGGTCAGGTCCAGTCTTAAGTCTTCCCGTCGTTTTTCTACGGAGGGTAGAGAGAACAGATGGGGAGACGGGCGAAACTTGTAAGATGAAGAATCCGATACAGATTAAGTATATGTCTAATCCCCATCTTTAATTGACTCACATTAAGAGTCGTCATAAACGTCATAAATTTTTCTTCCGGATCTTTCAACTGTGAAGGACTTTCCTTTCAGAGAGAATCCGACCATAAAGTCAAAACCCTGGGGGATACCTACACAGTCATATCAACTCACTATTGTTGGTACTAATAAATACTGGATTCTTTTATATCTGACAATCAAAAAGAAAAAAATTAACATTTTACCACCTTTATTCTCATA
This sequence comes from Capra ibex, assembly GCA_006410555.1. NCBI lineage: Eukaryota > Metazoa > Chordata > Mammalia > Artiodactyla > Bovidae > Capra > Capra ibex. The sequence goes on along the minus strand of SJYO01048061.1, from coordinate 48,357,463 downwards.
GAAGAGTTCCAACAGGTCTCCTAATTAATGAAGACGGTTCTATAATGAAGACCCTTTCTGGGACTACGATCTTTTCCAACTTCCGTCCTCCTCTTCCCCTGTTGTCTCCTACTCTACCGACCTACCGTAGTGACTGAGCTACCTGCACTCAAACTCACTTGAGGCCCTCAACCACTACCTGTCCCTCCGGATCGCACGACGTCAGGTACCCCAGCGTCCCAGTCTGTGCTGACTCGTTGACTTGACTTGACTTGACCGGAGACGGTTTTGACCCCATCTCAGACTCTAAAAGGAGACGAGTGTTAGATCACTCAATAGGGCGGTGTCAAAGGAACTACGACCGTCCTCTTTACTCTGGGGACACAGTCTCTGTTCGCCTGTTCGGCATCGGTCTCGTCGTGTAAAAGAACCCGGAGAAAGGGTGTCCTGCCATGTTTCTCCCGGCCCACTGCCAACGTGTGTGTGTCTTAGACGCAAGGTCTTGAGAGTCGAATCCGACTCCCTTAGGAAGTCTTGTCCCCGTCGTGCGAAGAAGAAACAAAGTGTTCCCCTGTATTACAAATAACGAAACCTGTCATTCAGACAAAGAACAGAGACCTCCCTCTGTGAAATAGACGAAATAGAGGGTTTCGACCCTTTTGTAGTAGCTCCTGTTTCCGTCACAGAGACGAACGGCCTGTGTGTCGTTATACTGCTGAGAGCTGAGTATTTCGTGAATATAGTCGTAGACCGTGCGTCGTTCGTGAACCACTGACGGCAATGATGACGATAATCCAGTGTTTCTGTTAAGGTGGAGTAATTTTCTACTGGAACAAGTCACTGCCTACTTTATTTATACGTTTGTTTAGTAGGACATAGGGTTCCTAAAATCTTTACCTTTATCAACGATTAACAGGTATCCGTGGGTTTGGTTGTATCCTTCGAATTCCTCTCCAAAACGAAAAGGGAGGTCACGGAAACCGCAACCGTGATTGACGTGAAGGACCGACGAGCTCCCTACGACACACGAAGGACTCTGCCGTAGACATTCTCCTCCGTGACGGGTAAGTGGTCACTCAAGGCAGAGAGGTGGGAACTCCATGGTGAGAGACGAAGTCGTGCGTCTCGGCATCGAACGAAGTAAAAAACGTCCTATCTCCATGACACCAGGTACAGGAAGATTTTTATTTATACGTGGACCTGTAAAACAGAAGTTTTACGGAAACCCAAAAAGGTAATTCAACTTTACTGTTTCCTACGGAAACTTACCTTTACCTTCGTAGTTGAGTTCCTGAACTAACCGAGGATCTTCCGTTCGACCCAGTTTGGTTCTATGTCGTCTTCCAGTGTGAACAGAATCCTCTCGGGAAAGAAGACGGGAACTTATTAGGGAGGACGGTCTCTCTTCGGACGACAAGAGACTTACGGGTCGAGAGAACAGAGACTTTTCACTTTCAGAGAACCAGGAAAGACTGAGAAACACTGGGGTACCTGACATCGGAAGGTCCGAGGAGACAGGTACCCTAAGACGTCCGTTTTTATGATCTCACCCATCGGTAAGGGAAGAGGTCCCCTAGAAGGGCTGGGGAACAGAGACCCCTTTTCATTAATAAACCGTGATTTGAGTGAGTGGGGATCGTAGGACATGATACACCCCGTGTATTTCACCCGTGTATTTCGTCCGTGTAATTTTTGAAGAATTAAAAGACTGATTCATCATTCCCTGGGTACACGAAAGGGAGGGTCCGTTACAAACATAAAATTACTTTTACCGTGTCAAATCTGTCTTCTACTTCCAGATTTTCCTACTTGTGACCGTAAAGTTGTGTTCGCTCTTTCTATTAAACCCCTACCCGCCCCCACCCAACCACAAGGCCTACAGGAAGTCGAGGGCACTGGTCCTAGACAAGACAAACATAGTCTAGGAGACGTCGACCGAGCAGAGGTCACATTGCCCGTACACTCAGTGACCTCTAGCACATTCTCCGGGTAAGACTAATCTCCTAGACCCACCCCAGACTCGTAGACATAAAGAAAGTTCGAGAGTCCACTACGACTCCGATAACCAGGTGACTCCCAAACTCGTAGTGACTAAATCTTATGAACTGATTTCTGCCGAACACCACCTCCTCGTCCCGTCCCGTAAGACCCCGACGAACCGAGAGTCTGTCGTGTGAGACGTCCGAAGTGGACCGGGTCTTCAACGTCACTCCCACACTCGAGCCTCGAATGATACTGTGAGACGTGGGGAGGGTCTACTCAGGTCTTTTCGTCCAGTCCTATTCACGACCACCACCCTCCTCCCGACCCTTACTGGGTCTGGCACGACGACGAAGACACTTCGTCACGCCCCAGGGTCGTGGGCCACCCGCTGTTCGAACCCCGAAAGTCTCGTCGCCCGTCCGTCCTTCACAGTGTACCTCCGCGGGGTCCGGACGAGTGTTGGGGGGCCGGGGAAGGGAGCCGTCGAGAGTGTGGAGGGAGGAGCCGAGGTAGGGTTCTACTCGTCTCGTAGTGGACTGTCCGTCTGACAGACGACTAATAAATAGTGTAAGGGCTCAGGACCACGGGTTCGGGTCTGGGGTTCGGTCGTCTCTTGCCGGGACGAAATCTCTTTGAACGGGGGCGCGGTCTGTCTCGGTCGGCCCGGACACTCCAGTCTGAAGGTCTAGACCCCACTGTAGAGACTCGAAGTCTCGTCTGTCGTTGCTTTCGTTATACAAGAGTCCGACGTATATCGAACAAAGGATTTTGTCTTGTTTTGTTCTGTATTGAGTTGACTTCAGTAAAGACCACGTCACGGACCTTAATACTACGTCCAGTCAAGTGAGACTCAGCTAAGTCGTCTATAACCGTCTCCCCCAAGGTCACGAATTAGCTCTGGGACGGACCCCACCCCCTCTGGTAGAAGATGAACCTGAACTCCCGTCCCCACAGGGGTCCCGGGACCGGTCGGACGACGGGGGACTGAAAGGAATGACACAGAGGGGTACGTTTCCCATGGAGAGAGGTCGAAGAGGACTAAGAGTGGTGGGACGTTAGGTGTAGGTCCAAGTAAAGGACTTCGTTTAGACCGTTCCCTTAAAGTTTGGTCCAAAATCACTCTTCCCGTCGGGTGTACAGGAGTCTATACGAAGACTCCAGGAGTAGAACACAACTACAAGGGGTACCTTCCCGGTCTCCGATCCCTTCGGTCCCAATCCTCCCAGACGGAGGTCAGGAGGAGGTTCGTCGGGTCTCTTGGAGACGGATTATACATGTCAGTGGGTCTGTTTACCTTCCTCGAGAGATACCCAGCCCTCTCCGTCCTGTCCGGGTCCCGTCCCTCCCACCACCCGTATCCTCGAGACTGGTATTGTAGAGATTGGAGTCCCGAGGACCTTACACCGGGGTCAGAGTTTTTAGAAACCCCGTCCCACCGTTCTCGTCCACGTATAAGAATCTTTAAGGAGTTTAGCGGACCGTTTCTACTGAGACAGGACAAAGATAGTCGCCTATCACGTCAAGGAACGTCTTCGTGACTCCGTAAGGTGTCAATCAATTCGCTACGACCGAGCGAGTCTTGAGTTCTGTCTCAAGAATTACACACGCACACACGAATCCACGAGTCAGGACAGGGGAGGAAATGGGTGACTCGGTAGTCCCTAGACTGCGTCCGACTAGATAGATGGATGAGTAGATATGTAGACAGATGAATTAAGTCCGAATAAATAGATAGATGGATAGACTATCCTGAAGGGTCCACCGAGTCACCATTTCGTAGGTGGACGTTACGTCCTCTACACTCAAACTAGGGACCCAACCCTTCTAAGGGACTTTTTCCTTTATCGTTGGGTGAGGTCATAAGAACGGACCCTTTAGGGGACCTGTCACCTCGGACCGTCCGATGTCAGGTAACCCAGGGTTTCTCAACCTGTGTCAAATGGTTACTTTGTTGTTGGATAGATAGATAGACAGACAGTAGATAGTGCTAGACAGATAGAGAGACAGATCTTATATAAGACATTATAAAAGACACAGACTTCAGTTACCAAAGTCCGTCTCTGGGGAAACAGAGTCCTAAATCTCCATGGAGTCCAAGTGACAATGGTTCTCGTCACTCCCCTCCCGAAGGGACCTCCGAGTCACCATTTCTCACGGTTACGTCCTCTGTGTCCAAGTCAGGGACTGGACCCTTCTAGGGTGTACGGTACCCCGTCGACTCGACTACGTAGTGTCGGTGACTCGGACACGAGGTCTCGGCTCCTCGGTGCTGATGACTCGGGTGCGCGACGTCCGCGACTTCGGACACACGGGACCTGTCGGACTGACGCGACAGTCTGTCTGTCCGGACACGCGGAAGAGAGAGGAAGTGTCGTTCTCTTCGGCGTGTGACGCTGATCTCTCATCGGGGGCGTCGTTGTTTCTGGTTCGTGGCGGTTTTTATTTAGTTATTTTAATGCAATGTCTTTTCTTATCACTCCCTCTCAATCCATTTAGTGGGGGGAGTAATTAAGAGGGTAGAACGTCGATTGTGGTAGGCAGGTGGTGGGAGGGTGGGTGGGCAGGCAGGTACGAAGGTGACTGAACAAGGGGTTGATGGTAGTGGTGCGGCGTCAAGGAGAGTCATTGTCGACGAGAATACAGTAGTACTCGGAATAACTCCACTGATTAAAGTCTTCTTCAAACTCTTAGACCTGAATTCTCTAACCGTAACCTACAGTGACTCGTTTGTCGTCCGTCTACCCGTCTACAATTGTCCTCGAGACGACAAATCCCACCATAAAAGGACCTTCAGACAGTTCCTCAAAAGGTCGATTTTAATTGAAACACCGTAGACTCAGTCTTTGTGTCCGACACGAAACAAGAGTAGAAGACTACACTTGACAACTCACGTACACGGAGACACACACACACACACACACACACACACACACACACACACACATACACACGCACACTCTCTACCCCGGTGTGTATTTTTTTCACGAGACCTCTTGTCAATATTTCCCGTCGTAACACAATNTTAATTGAAACACCGTAGACTCAGTCTTTGTGTTCGACACGAAACAAGAGTAGAAGACTACACTTGACAACTCACGTACACGGAGACACACACACACACACACACACACACACACACACACGTACACACGCACACTCTCTACCCCGGTGTGTATTTTTTTCACGAGACCTCTTGTCAATATTTCCCGTCGTAACACAATCAACTATGCAGAGAGTACTCTTACATGGGTCACGTATCAAGTGACACCCTACTTTACGCGAAAGACTCAACGTGAATTAACTTTCGTCTTCGGGTGGGACCAATCCGACTGTGGACCCTTATATCGGTCAGTGGTCGTTCCCACCAATATTGGGCCCACTATTATACGGACAAGAATGAATAGACCCTTTATTGTCACTTTCTACTCCGTAACTCCCAAGAACCTTGATCGTTGGACTTCGAACCGAAAGAGACTCCGCGTGAGATGTCTGGTAGAAAACATCTCGGAGAGAAGGGTCTTCACGGGGACCTCCGAGGTGACAACCCTAAGGTGGTCATCCGAAGGAACGGGAGTGAGAGAGTCTACCCGACCTAGTCACAAACCCCTCCTCTCCACTCCTCTATTCGTCTCCGGCCCCCCTCACAGTCCCTCTTGGCCCAACCCATAAATAAGAGGCCCCAAGGAGGTTCGGTGACCGAGACCCGACCAACGTAGGGTACCGACTCAAATGGGAGGAAGGTCCCAGGAGAATCCACTAAGGGTGAAGACCGGGGAGTCCGTTTCCCTACCATTCTCGTCGGAAAGGGTCGGGGTCGGAGAACACGGTAGGGGTCCCCAAAGGGAGGAGGAACGGATACGGAAACATTATTAGGGGAAATAAATTTTAGTCCGGTCACAGACCGGTCCTGAGAGACTATGTGTGTATTGAACTTTATTGCCTTAGGATTTCGTTCAGGAAATTGGACAAATACATACTAAACGGAGAGAACCTTCAATACATTATGATCAGAACAGGAGAGTGGTCCTTCAACATTTTCGTTTTACTCTTTCATCTTTTTCTCCGAGACCTTCCCAATTGTACTTTCTTTTTTTCGTTAAGTTTTCCTTCCACGATTACGATGAACACGTCACAGTAGAGAAATAAAAAAAGTCGGCATTATTGTCCGTTCCATTTCACGAATCAGTGATCGTTAAGGTCCTTTCACATAGGACACTCAGCAAGACCCCACGAAAAGTACTCCGTCGTAGAACGAAAGATGGCCGTCAAGCCGGCTCGTACCTTTTATAACGCGCGTTTAAGGTTTGAAGTAGTCTTGTAAGGATGTAAACCGACTCACGGGACGTAAAACACCTGTGTCTACGGGTTCCCGACTCTGGTTACTTAGTGTGACCATTAGTCATTCACGTTATTTTAGTGTAAACTGGAACATCTCTTGTCGAGTGGACACAAGCTACAAAAGACTGGGTCAAGTTCCTTCTTGAAAGGGTCCGGAGGATCCCGTGTCGGACAAGGTGAACCAATTTTGGTTGGTTCGCCCGGCTACGGAGTGACGGGCCACAGTGCGACGAGATCCTGTGTGCACCGGGGACCCGGTGAAGGAGTGTGGGGAGCCAGGACCGGTGGACGACGAGAGACCGGTCGACCGGGTTCCTCCGTGTGCCCACAGATTTCTAGAGTCACTCATGCACAGCTGTGTCCCCAATCCAACAAGACGAGAGCAAAGAGTCCCCAAGAAATGTATGGGTCCAAAAAGTCTTAACGATACACCGAACAGTGTGTGTGGACATTCGGACTAGAAAATTATTTTCAGGTCCGGGGGTCTATACGGAGTGATCGAGGAGTTTCCAAAACTGGACACGTTCTCACTTCGTACCTTCCGCACCGACCATCTACGAAGGACCAAATTAAGAAAAGTGAGGAAGTTCCCTATCTTTTTATTGGAAATCCGATCCTAGTCCCGACCTCTCCTCACTCTTAATTCACAAGAACCTGGAAGTACAATACCAAACCATCACTGAAGATCCAGAAACCTACCGGCATATCAACTCTCATCCTTTCGTCTCTAAATCGAGTTCCTCTGGTCACCGAACGACCATATAAGACACTTTAAGTCCAGGAGGAATGTCTTCCCAAGGTTCGGTCCGTCGAATCAGACACGTATTTGTAGAGGGACTGGTATAGGAAGATTCTGATCTTAACACATAAGCTGTCGGAGTTATTCCGAAGTGTCGTTACGGGTACTATGGTAAAGTGTACATCGATAACCTTATTACGGAGGTGTAGTGGTACAGAGGGGTAAAGAGGAATCGACAACGTCATCTCTAGGTTCATTCTTTCTACGACACACAAGGGAGTCCGAAAGTCCCTCTCAGACCAGGGAGAGGACTATCTCGACGCCCAAATGGGACTTACTAGACACGTTTACGTCACTCCGCACCCCCGGGGAGCGACCGTACCAGACAGTCGAGCGGATCTTATCTTAGAGGTAGTCCCGACAAACGGAGGACACCGGTGAGGTCGACCGTCCGTCCAACTCAGAGAGGGGGCCGTAGACCGAGGGTAGACGGGGGATAACCAGACGTTTACACTAAGACAAAATTGAGACTAAAAGTCGTCTCGGTACTCGTCGGTGTTTACGGTATACCCAAACTTTGTAAGTGAAAACTTTCACTGTGACATCAAGTCAGTAAATTTCAGTCATAGAGTTCGTCAAAGTAATTCTGAGACGTGAAAAGACTACGGCCGACTAAATTTACCTCTGTAAGGTAGTTAAGATCCTTCAACCTCTTCCAGTTTCGGTGAGTCAAGTCATGTGTTGAGACATTCAAAGAGAATGTTGTGGGGACCTTTTACAGGTCTTTGACTTAGTCATACATACAAGAGGAGACGCTGACCAAAGAACCGTGGAACCCCCGTACGATGTTTAGGTCGGGACCTTCCTGTAAAGTGTCTCTAGTGCCAACTTTGGCCGTGACTATGGCCAGTGGAAATCGCAGAGTCTCGTCCTAAACACCCAAGAAGGGTGACTTTTGTCAATCACGTCCCCAACTTTAGGTGGTCGGTATAGACTTTGATGAAATGGACGAAATTCCTTCGTTCCGTCCACTATAGGGTTCGGGAGGGATTTTGCTCTGTCAACCTGACCTCTTTAGACAGTTTCAGGTAACCCGAGACCTCGATTCGCACAGGCGAGATCAAACCATTAGGGAGAAGATGGTTCTCGTAAACTGTCCTAGAAACCCCAATTATTTTTCCTGTCTCGTTTCTGTTTCGTCTGTTGTGTACTGAGACCAATATACTGTTGTGGGACAGAGCGACGTAGGGGGTGACCACCACGACCACGTGTCCCCTCCCCGGGTCCCAGGGTGGAGGGAGAAGGGGAGTCCATCTCAATTATGTCCTGAGAGTGACCCACAACAAATACACTCGTCTCGGGAGCCCCTATCTAATTATATACGAGGGTATCTCCCGTTGGGGAAACGGAGACAAATGGAACCGTGACTAAGGCACGTAATTTTCTAGAAACTCCTTAAACGCCATAAGTTATGGACCCTCTAAGACTTTAACGCACTAAAGAAAGGTATCTGGGTCCAGGACTTACTTCTCCCTGGTAGTAACCGGTCCCTCTAGAGGGAGAACAAAATAAGGACCACCGTACACGACAGTGTCTAACGTACAATGACTTTTCTTCCTAGGTCTCTATTTCAAAACCTTGTGTCCTTAAGGGACCGCCAGGTCACCAATTCTGAGGTGCGAAAGTGACCATCTCCGGACCCAAGTTATGGACCAGCCCCTTGATTTTAGGAGTTTCGACACGTGATACCGGTGTGTGTGTGTGTGTGTGTGTGTGTGTGTGTGTGTGTGTGTGCTTCAAAACCTTGAGGTTTCCTCTGAGTACAAATGGTTAGAGTCCCTCCCTGGTGTGGTCCTCCGACCTCCTGATAAACCAGAAAAAGTACGGAAAGAATCTGCACTATCCCCGTAATTTGATAAATGTCCGAATTTATTTGGAATTCTAGTCCTGCGACCCCGTTCGTATTATGTCAGGAGGGTTGGCTTGTCACGTGTTCGTCCGTGAGACCTCTGAAGTAGTGTGTCCTGACGACACTAATATTAATTCTCCAAGCCGCATCAATCGAGGGACCTTCTTTCTGAACTGGGTCCAACTGTGAATAAATTATACTTATTGAAAAAAAGCTTAATTTTTTTTTCTTTTCTCTCCCTGTTACTAAAGAGTCACACGAAAGACACTAATGTGAGGCGGAACAGAGTTGGGATGTAGAATCTCAGAGAAGAGTTCAAGTATAGGTCAAGTATACATAATTTATACTCTCAGGGGTGGGGCAATACTAGGATAACAACGGCGTTCCACGTCTTGTAACACCTACCTAACGTTGGACAAAAGAAAACCCCCACCGACGAAACTGTAGAGTTTGTGAGTCATGAAGACGAAATCTAAAAAGTTCTAAGGTGAATACCTGAGAAGACGAACCCGATACGTAATAAGAGACTTCTTCTTGTGTAGGCCTGGGACCCCCAGGAGTAAATTCGAAGGACTTTTCGTGATCGAGTACCCGACTGTCAGGACACGGAAGGTGTCCTGTAAGGGAGACAACGACCTTCTTTTACACATTAATGGTCTCTTTTACAGTCGCTGTACTACATGTCCACTACGCCCTTTACTCCATATCAGTGTTTTTCGTTGTTTGTAAGGGTTTATGCGGACGGAGTAGACACGAAGGAATTCTCGGTTTATGGTAGAGCCCCGTGTCTGGAAAGGGGTCATCGTAAAAGTTGCTGAGGGTCGGGAAGCATGTAGACGGAAACTAACTTGAGTCGTAAAGGAACAGTTAATTTTTACTATTTAATTCGAAGAACGTCCCGTCTGTTTGTTTGTCGGTAACACTTGGTATACTTCTGGATTCTAAAACCTACTTAGTCTGAGTCGGACTCTTTAAGTAGACCGTTGAGGGTCCGGGACTGGTAATAGGTCTCCTCGTAGACTCTACACGGTGCACCGTGGGTCCGTACGACTACCGGGTGACCGTAAGTCTTGTAACGTCGTTGGCTGGTGGAGTCGGATACGTAGGAAGGACCACAAACCTTCTTACCGGTTCATGTAGGTATAAACAGATGGGTCTGCTTAGGTCCTGATGTAAGTTGTGTCTACAAACAGGAAAAGTCGAAAGTAAAAATCTTCGTGCAACAGACCTTCACTACGGGTAAGTTCCTAATAAGTAAAACGAAAGACGAGGTCCCGACAACTATTTATTTCTCACTCCTAGATTTAGTAACCAGGGGGAGTCGGTTGAGTGTCTTCCACAGGACTACGTAAAATACAGGACTCCCGTTCACTTTTAATACACAACGTACAACGTTAATAAAAGACACAACGACGAGGAAAGACCCGTATACCTGAACAGTTCTCCCACTGATAAATAGTTGACCTCCCCCCTCCCCGCCCACACCCTCGTCCGCACCTAGAACGTGGAGACAAAGGACAGTGTGTCTACGAGACTAAAATATACTTCATTGTGAGAGACGTGTCAGTTTAACTAGACGGAAAGAGTCTATGAAAGGATTCATCTTAAAGGTGATTCTACCCGAATTGATTACTACTCTTCTACATTAGGTAGACACTTTTTGGGAATTAGAAGTACCCCTTTTCTCTTTTTTTTCTTTGGACTACATCTCCCTGAAACATGTACAGCCAATGGAGACGAGGTGAAGCAGAGGGAAGTGTTTTGTCAACACACACGTTTTCCCCCTCTTCGGTCGACTGTAAAAGATGTTTTACGTAGGATGTGACAATCACAGTCATTGTCCACCTTTCACTCCAGTATCTTCTAACCCCGACGGAAAATCATTCGAAAAGTCAACTACTTCTATCAATGCACATATCATTACAACTGTTACTTTCATTGTCAACTTCGAAAAACTCAAGGATGGCACATGTTCAGAGTGACTACGTCACGAAATACGCGGAAACCGGTAAATCAACCAGGTCGTTGGTATGACAACAATGTATAGGAACAGAATAGTGTAGATTTTGTCTTGAGACCTAAGGTGGAGGGGTTTACGTGAGAAGCGGTCCTGAAGAGAAGAGTTATTTACCATGTTGATCTAGAACTCGACGAGACCGATGTCCGGACCTTTACCCAAGGGAAAACAAGTAGAGAAAGGGAAACGGAGGGTACAGATTAAACTGTCGTCTAAGACGGTTTGTACTGTCGTTCAAAGGATTGAACCACAGACGCTATCCTAGGGACGAATGAGGGGTCTGAAGGTAGGGAGAAGACCGAGTCAAGGGTCCCTGTGACCGTAAAGGTAACGAATTTACGTAGTGTGAACAACCTTTGTATAAAAATCATAGAGACAAATTATGTACAGCTCAGGAAGGAAAACAAGTTTCAGGTAACGGTATTGGAGTCCGATTTGTAGTAGTAGAGGTCGACTCTCGTACCTTTACAAAAATATTGGGCAAGGTACTAAAGGGAGGACGAGAGAGTTTTTCTGGGCTGTCATGCTTACTTAGTACTTTGATCAGTTCAGTGGGACGACGGACTTGGAGGGTACTGAAACACAACGAGAATCTTCTTTAGGGACAAAGGACGACTTAGACTGACGATGGACGACGAGGGAGGGGGTGCAAGGTAGCGGCGGAGGGAGTGAGAGGACAGGGTGCATATGACCGGACAAAACAGAGAGAACTTGTGTAGGGTGAACAAAGACGGAGTCTCGAAACTTTAATGACGAAGAAGGAGGTTCTTTGTACGGGGGACAGAAGTGTACCACCGAGGTGTAGTACCAGTATTAAAATATGGACACTCATTTGTTCTTTATCATTAGTTTCCCCTTATTACACATCGGTATGAACGAGGTTTTAACCCACTTCCAACTCTCTGTCCAAACCCTGCTCAAACCTACTGTCTCGTCGTCCAGGATTTCTCCTTCTGAAACCCGAAACACCTGTTCTCAGTCCGACTCTGACTCTGACTCACATGTCCATGGAGAACCCTTCTCTACTAAACGTAGAAAGAGACTAAACTAGTATTGGCAGTGTCTGTTCCCCGAAGGGACCACCGAGTCTACCATTTATTAGACGGACGTTAACCCTATGAACCTAAGCTAGGGTCCCAACCCCTTCTAGGGGACCTCTTCCCTTACCGATGGATGAGGTCATGAGATCGGACCTCTTTGGGTACTTGTCTCCTCGGACCGTACGAACATCAGGTACCCGAACGTTTCTCAGTCTGTGTTGACTCACTGATTGTGAAAGTGTGTGCAGTACTTGTTTAATTTATACAAACGTAACTATAACGGAGTGGCTGAGAACTCACTACGGATGTGACGTACCTTCTTTTGAGACCTCCCATGTCTTGTCCGTTCAATTATCTTATCCACTTAATGAGGATGCCAATTCCTTTAAACCTGAATCTCCAGTCTATACGGGACGGATTCAAACTTTAATTGAGTATCTCCGTTTTGAATGTGGGTCTCGACAGACGGAGAGGAGGTCATTACACGACCAGGTACTACACGAGTGTATTGGAAGAATAATACATCGTAAAGTAGACTTAGTATATTAACTTGTGTTCTAATTTATGTGAGAAGGGATAAAGTACACAATACATAAAACAGAATAGTCGCATAGACATTCAAGGACCTGAGATATCTGGTCGGAAAGTATCAGGAACCGTGTATCTTCAGGGAAGTATTCGTAAATAATAAATCTATTGGTATAAAGAAAACATAGAGATCTCTATAAACCGGTACAATAATTTAAGAATGACTTCAATAGTCGTCGACGCGACGATAAAACACATACTTTCACTATGATATATTTTATCTTCATAATCCAGTGGTTCAAGTCAACTTTGTCTTACTTATAACTCAAAGAGACTTACTTGAATGTACGTATGTATGTGTGTACGTAAGTAGGTGAGATAAGGGTTAAGGAAATGTTCCCTCAAAGAATTACCTTAGTACTAGTCAGTAGTAAGTGTCATGGTCAGACTTTTATCTTACTTTATAGTTTTAATGTTACTCTCTTTCTCTTTCGTTTACGGTAAAGAGTTTTAGTTAGTAAGAAGAACCTGAGCCGTCCAGGGACCCAACAGTGTCTATTGACGTATAGAGTTCATTACGTACTACTGTTCGAAAAATGGTTAGTATGGGTCACACAGACTCAATGGGAGAGAGAGTTACCCACAGACCCACTACCTAATATTCAGTCCTACAATGAAAACGGTTCACCAGTAAATAAGTAAACGATTGATTATTAAGTTATAAATACTTTTAGTACATCTGGACTGGTACTTTTTGACTATCTTTCTGTATATACTTTTAAGGATCCGGGATTTCATGTTCATGTCTGTTTCAGACTGGGTCAAAACCGTGTTGTTCGTCAGACGACGATCCTGGGACCGACAATTCGACATACTATGAATTGACTCAACGTTTCAATTTTTGACCCGTGTAGAGACACTCTATGTTTCTCTTTGTTACCCTCGATGTAAGTCGGGGTGACAGGAACAGACTAATTATTGGAAACGGTATAAGTAATCGACGAAACCCTCATTTTGTTTCTTTTTCACTGGAACTTGGTTTAGGTGTCATAATCAGAGAGGACAGGAGATTATACTTTGTCAGTAGAATTATACTGAATAACGTTGATAAGATACACGACTCTTAAGTTTCTATGAATTCGACCCTAAGGAAAGGAACTGTTTAGAACACCATAATATACATTACTTGTGTGTGTGTGTGTGTGTGTGTGTGTGTGTGTGTGTGTGTGTGTCCCGAAGGGTCCACCACGATCACCATTTGCTGGGTGGACGGTTGTGTTCTCTGTATTCTCCACATCCAAACTAGGGGCCCAGTCCTTCCAAGGGACCTCCTCCCGAACCGTTGGGTGAGGTCATAAGAACAGACCTCTTAGGGTACCTGTCTCCTCGGACCACCCGATGTCAGTGTCTCAGTGTTCTCAGTCTGTATTGAATTCGTTGTGTGTGTGTGTCTGTGTGTGTCTGTGTGTGTCTGTATATATTTGTGTGTAGGTGAGTGTATATGTGTTTATGTACATTCTACGGTACCCTTACGACCCTCTCTGTTGATTAAGACAGTCCCAACGCCCTCCACCCCCAACCTCTCTTCTTTCTTACCCGTAAACTCTTAAGACAAACTTGACCCAGAACCATTCGTCAAGAAATCTGAGTAGTTCTTACTTACTGTGGGGTCCGTCTCCTTTGTTCTTTATCCTTTTGTCTCGTCTTGCCCCGTTTCGTACACCTACGTCCGCACCGGATCCTAGTTATCTCAGGGAGTCTCTGCTACTTCTGTCACTAATCTTAAGTATCCCGTCTTAAGGACCTTTGTGATTGTAAGTCCCTTTTACCTTGGACTTTTTCTAACTTTTCCTCGCGACTCGAACATGCACCACTTGGTCCTCTCTTGTTGTAACTTCCTCGGGTCTGTCCTCTATTACCCACTTTTCATGGAGGACCTCAACGACCATCCACCACCGACCACACGGAGTGTCTCACGGTTGTACCTCGACACTCTCGTCTTTCGTCAACCAACATAAAATTCTTACTTACCCTCACTCCCTTACCTCTACTACTACATCCGACGAGTATACCTTCCGATGAAAACACCCTTCGGGTTGTCCTTCTCTCCTGTTCTGTCATGGATCTCCCGTACACAAGTTGTCTATACCAAACGTAAATTTCTTAAGGACGTTCCTTAGTCTTCCTTCTATCTACAATTACTGTTTGGAGATATTTCTTCCTCAACTGACGACCTCCTTAGTATCCCTTTACGATTCACAACTACCTCCTTACTCGAACTGACTCTATCCTCGATCAGAGGTTCTGTCTTCACTTTCCCCATTTACGTCCACTCCTACCTTTACTTCTTTTTGTGACTCCTAGGACTGGACGTCCGTTGATAAAACATACTCTTCATCCTCCGTTACAAATAACACAGTTTAATATACTATTTTCCTAATAGAATTTTTAAGATCTGTAACCTTTGTCTACCTCTCTTTCTCAAGACCTTCCTATTGACTTTGTTCGACACTCAAAGTGGGACCTCTACTCGTACAGACAGGGACATCTCCCTCCTTCCCTTTTACTGACTTTCTTAGTAGGGAGAACTATTTGGTTGGAGACGAAAGGTCCTTCCTTTTCTTCCCTGCATGAGACGGATAAACGGTTGACTTGTTTACAAAGAGGACCTTGTACTCATCAAAACCACGGAAATAAATACTTCGAAAATGTAAACTTATTAACTTTTATGTATTATTTTAGACTTCATAAGTTATACTGTAGTGTCATCAATATTGGCTTCTTTTGGGTTAAAATTATATCTCGGTACTCATTTTCAATAATCGTTTGAATAAGTTTCCCTGTTCCATATTACCTTTTGTATGTTTCCGAATAAAAATAGAAAGTTCTTTTTGAAACCGTCTAAACATAAAACCTAAGATGTATAAAGTGAAGGACAACGTTGGTTGTAAGTACTTTAGGTGACTGTCCTCGGATTGTCGTTGAAAATTTTTTACTTCATAGAAAAGGAATTAATTACAGATGTTTCTCGAAATTACTACTTTCACGGTAATTCACGGCTCATAATAATTAATAAAAGACGACGTTCTCATACGTCAGTAATATATGACAAAATTTATAATACTTTATAAATGTTTATTCAAAATTTTTGGACGTTTGTTCGGTTTATTTTTCCGTAAAAGGAAAACTCCACTTTGATTCTAGTTTTGGGTTTCTTTTTGAGTAAACGAAGGGTGTACTCCTCTGAAACTACTTACGAGGGTTTTATGGACCGTGAAACGAACAAGAAAGAGGTATAGGGAACATGAAGATGACTTACGTGTTTGACTTCACGCAATGATGAACTTTACAACCGTGCTTACAATAAAAAATTTGATAAAAATTTGAAAAATTAACTCCATATTAAATTTTACGAGATAAAGTCAATACGTTGTTTCAATAAGTCAATATGTATGTATATACCTATATATATACACACACACAAGAAAAAGTTTAATAAAAGGTGATATCCAATAATGTACTATAACTTCTATCGAGAGACACGATATGTCAATCGGGACAAGCAATAGAAGAATATAAACCACCGTACATATACAATGAGGGTTTGAGGATTGAATAGGAAGAGGGTAAGGGGAAACCATTGAGATTCAAACAAAAGAGACAGACACTCAGATATAGACAAAACATTTATTCAAGTGGATATGGTAAAAAATCTGAGGAGTATATTCACTATATTACTATAAACACAAAGAGACAGACTGAACGAAGTGAGTCGTACTATTAGAGATCCAGGTAGGAACAACGACATTTACCATAATAAAGTGAGAAAGAATACCGACTTATTGCAAGGTAAGACATTGCATACACACATGACACACACATATACATATGTGCGTGTACGTGTGTGTGTGTGTGTGTGTGTGTGTGGGGTGTGTGTGGAAGAAACAAGTAGACAGTTACCCAGTCACCTGTCAAATCCAACGAAGGTACGGGACCGATAACATTTGTCACGACGACGTGTGTGACCCCCACGTACATAGAAATGTTTGATCTCAAAAGAAACCTATATACGGGTCCTCATCCTAACCTTCTAGTATGTCCATTGAGACTAAGATCAAAAAATTCCCTGGAGGCATGACGAAAGGTATCACTTTCTCTTTTACTTCAGTGAGTCAACACAGACTGAGAAACTCTGAGGTACCTGACATCGGGTGTTCCCAGGAGACAGGTACCCTAAGAAGTCCGTTCTTATGATCTCACCCAACGGTAAAGGAAGAGGTCCCCTACAAGGGCTGGGTCCCTAGCTTGGGTCCAGAGGGTGCAACCTCCGTCTGCGAAATTGGAGACTCGGTGGTCCCTTCGGGGACCACTAGTCTATTAAAATAGACTAACGTCTGTATACGACCCTAGAGGGTGAAGGGTAGAGACAGGTCGACGATTGAAACCCTGATAGGAGACTCCTGAGCCAGAGACTTAGTCGAAGATTTTAGGGGACCAAACTTCCCGTCCTTTTGGTTCTTGAGATATTAGAGACCCAGATCAGAGTCATCCTTACACAGGGTTCAAGTCTGGGTTCAACCACGTTTTAATTGCCCATTTACGTACATAATTTAACTTGTCGTTGAACCACGCAATACGGCCAAGACAAGAGTTCAATATGTGACCAATGGTCCTTTGAAATAAGGGGATTAATGGTGACAGATTCAGACAAACCCAACGACATTGTTTTATTGTGTCTGACACACTGACACCATAATAAAGAGTGTCAATGCCTCCGTCCTCCCAGGTTTAAGTTCCACGACCGTCCATATCACAGACCACTCGTGGTCGAAGGACCAAGAGTGTACTGACAAAAGTGGACCTCCTTCTCCGTGGATCTTTCCACGAAAGATCCCAGAGAACATATTCTCGTGATTGGGGTAAGGACCTCCGAGACAAGAATACTGGATTAGTGGGGTTTCGGGGTGAAGGTTTATAGTAATGTGACCCATATTCCAAACTTGTGTACTTAAAACCCCCTGTGTCAGATATAGTTGATAAAATAATATACGAGACGAAACATAAAAGAACACTTTCTTTCGGTCTCATCCCGTCCAATCGACCGTCCTCTTTTTACAATTGGAAAAGTAAAAAATACAAAAGCGATTTCCGGGTGACCGAGAGTGGTAAATACCTTAACGGAACCGATGAGTTCCCTGGTCTACAACGGACCCCAACACTGGGTGACGAGGACGTAAATCGGAGGACCGACCGACGACGAACGAACCTGAGTCGGGTCATGTCTACCGTAGTGACGATTTAGTCTCTCCTACTGTGATCAAAGGACCAGGAGGAAGTTCAACGACGAAACAACCATTCTCGAGTAAAGGACCCTCAGGTTTATTAATTCAAAGTGGACACGATACATGAGGTATTAATGTAATAAAAACAATTAATACGAACTACTGTCTCAATAACTTTAAGTCGAACTAGTTTTGGTTTTATTTTAGACCTTCGTTTACAGAGAACGACATGGTAGTGCCGGCAAAGATGTATAACATCCTGTGAAACGTGAAGGACCTCCCCTTCCTTGATCTGAGAAGGAGTTTTACTGTGATTGTCAACCGGTGTGACCTTGGTTTACCGCTTACAGAACCTTTATGCCCTCGAGGATGATACTCATTCACACGGATCCCAAGTAGTGGTGTACTGACCTCCCACCCGTCACTGTCCGGTCGTAGACTTCTACAGTCCCTTCTACAAGTGTCGTTACTACGAGTCGCTTCGACTCCCGTCAAAGGTGAACGGAAGCGGAGGAAGAAGGGACGGGGGGAGAGGGAGACAAAGACGGGACGAAGGTAGACGAGGACAGGGGAGGAGAGAGAGGAGGAAGAAGAAGTCGAACACGAAGACGACGAAGAGGAGGAGGAGGAGAAAGGGAGACGAAGGGTGAAACGGAAAGGAGGGTATTATCCATAAGTAAGTTGTATAGAACTGAACTACACTTAACTTCCGTAGACATAGTTGATTTCAAAAGAGAGGGAACTTTAACTCTCTTTCAACGAACTACGAACTAGTTCAACTTAAAACTATTCAAACAGTAGTTCGTTCAACTCGTAGTTCCTTCAACTCTGTCCTCTAAATTGTCATCGCGTTCAAAAATACATAGACGGTCTACTCTTTGTAAACTTCTGGGACTTCAAAACCAGTTCCTGTACTCATGGGTAAACATGAATCCAAGACACATATCTTAAAGTCACCCTGAACAAACGTAGACTCGAGAGACCATAATTGTCCTTCTCAAAATGACTCTTGTATGTTCTCGTTTTAAAGGAAGTTTTCCCGTGTCCCATTATACTTCCGAAAATGGTAAAAGGTTTCCTTCGGTAAAAAGACCAGTACCAGACGGCCCTCAAGAGTAACTGACCAACTATGAGTCTTCGTACAAAAAAAAATTAAATAAATTAAATATTTTAAAATAAAAAATTGTGGTTTCTGTAAAACATAACCTCATATAGACTAATTGTTACGATACTATCAAAGTCCACTTGTCACTTCTTTGGACTGTAATTGACTGTTGAGAGGAACGAGATGCAAATAAGAGGGTATAGGGTAGTGAACTTCCACTGGTTGGGGTGATCTCCTAAAAAAATTACGTCCTTTACCGTCACAAGTAAAATGTACTATTCAGGATTCTTAACTGAGATTAGTGTCCGTCGTACCCCTCATGTTAAACTTGTTACGTAACATTCTCCGTACCCTGGGATGGGGTATAGAACGACGATAAAGTGGAAGGGGTCCCAGACTTTAAAGTGGTGACCTATAAGAAAAAACACAGACGAGAGTAGTGACTGCAGATCTACTTTGACGGACAAGTTCATTAAGAATGTTCCCACTACTCCTGAGTAATGGTGAAAAAAGAGATCCGTCTTCTCTGGAGATTGAGGAATGACTGACTGACTGACTTCAGCGAGTCAGCACAGGCTGAGAAACGCTGGGGTATCTGACATCGGATGGTCCGAGGAGACAGGTACCCCAAGAGGTCCATTACCATGACCTCACCTAACGGTAAAGGAAGAGGTCCCCTAGAAGGGTTGTGTCCCGAGCTTGGGCCCAGAGGGTGTAACATCTGTCTGCGAAATGGTAGACTCGGTGGTCCCTTCAGGATCGAGGAATGTCTTCCACACTATAACTCCTCTTTTCTTCATTGTGGTCACACTCAATTCTCGATTCAATGACGACTGTCTCATGTCCGAAATGGACGACATGTCAAGTCTCTCACAACTGAAAATCGACCCTACGACAGACCCATGGTCCCCAGGACGGGTAACCTCCCTCGGGGATGAGTTTCAAGCTAACTATAAAAACACGAGGATCCAGTTCCACAAAGGTCAGAACCTTGTGACCCCACACCAAGAGACGTTTTATAACGACAACAGTTCGACAGACGGACGCTCTAATGTCTCCTGTTTGTCCCTCGAAAGACGAATAGTAGAAAGTTTCGTAGGCCGTAATTTCTGTGAGGTAGTCTTCGTCACTCGGTAAATCACGGTGACAGAATGGGGACGCCAAGTGATCCCCTGGGTCGGACCCATGAAATAATGGAAGATACGTCTATATAACTTTACTCTACGAATAGTGGGATCCATGTATACGAACAAGTGAAAGACCCGACCTTAACAGAAGGATTCCCAGTATTCCCTTGTTAAAAAGAGAGAATTACGAGGGTCTAAACGTTCTAAAATTAAGATGTACCGAAATACTGTACGTAAATCGAATTTCCGTCCATTTTGTTTGTTTGTTTTTTTTTGGAACGTGGTGATCTCTTCTTTCCTTTTCCTTAATTTTATATTCGTCTGTTAAATGTTACATCCTTCTTCCATCTTAAAGAAAACAACGACTACCGGATACATCATGAAGAAACTTACAAGGAAAGATACTTGACTTCGTTAACGAGTAAACATGACTCTTTTCCACGAAGTTTAATTAAAACCTTTGAAGTTATGACGTGACACGATTTAAAATTAATAAAGTGAAGGACGAACCATATAATTACAACACTAATGGGAACTTTCACATAATGGCTACTACTAAATACGTTTTGGGTCGATCGAGGTGTCGAGGCAGTCAAAGTTAATTCTGGTCGGTGTCTCCTTCACCCGACACCAGCACAACCGACGTCTGGTAGTAATACGAGTGTTCGTCCATGCCAGGCAAACGAATTTCGTAATGAAAACAAATAGGAAGACCTTGGTAGAGAAGGTACCGTACTGATTGGTGACTCTCTCCTTTGACATACATCGCTAAACCAGACAGGTCCTTTTACTTAAAATAGAGACAAAGAGACGACTATATCCTGTAAAACCCGGTTAAGAAGGGAGAAAACTTGACAAGTTCCTGACTTGACCGGTTTCTTCGATAACGTTTCAATAGTAAAAGACTAAAGGTCCTTGTCCCAAACCAGTCGGAGACCTCTGACACCAGTAGACCTCAATTAGTATTTCATGCAGGAGGAAGAGTTTACTTCGTGACAAAAGTCTCGAGTAAATAGAGCTACTGAAGCTGATAACTCTCCAGTCCTCCAAAAGGGACCACGCAGGGACCATGGGTCAGGAAGATTACTGATTAAACCGACGGATCAATAACTTTAGAGAACAGATGGACCGTCGGGAAGGATTTAGATAAGGTTTGGTACAGTGACTCCAGTGGACGGTCCAGACCCTCCGCGAGAAGGAAGATTCATGACCTCTCTACCCGGCGGTCTGGACTAAAGGTGCCGTCAAAGTAAAATTAGTGTAAACCTTTAAGAACTGATGTCCGACACGTAAATACTTTAGTTCCCTCGGGCATGGACGGTTCACTCTCGAGAGGACTGTCGGACGGTCCTCACCCTGGACTAGGCGTCGTTTCTTTCCTGTCATGTAGGTGGAAGGTTCTGAGTCCCGGTCTACCGTGGAATCTTAGTACCGACTCTCCGGAGTCCGAGAAGGTCCCGAGTGTATTCCAAATGTAAATTTCAACGAGGAAGCACAGACTGAGAAACACTGGGGTACCTGATATGTCAGGTACCTTAAGAGATCCGGTCTTGTGACCTCACCCATCGGAAGGGGAAGTGGTCCCCTAGAAGGGTTGGGTCCCTAGTTTGGGTCCAAAGGGCGAAACGTCCACCTAATAAATGGTTGACTCGATAGTCCCTTCGGTTTTTCGACTGTGAATAGCAAACAAAGGAGGACGGTGAATTCTCTCTCTATTTTTTACAGACTGTGAACGTCGGCTAAAGGAGGTAGACCTCTGGGGACCGGAAGGACGGACAATGGGAGAGTAAGGGGGGAAAAGAAAATCCTCTTAAAACAACGGATCCCTTTCTCCGTAGTAAAAGTAAGAAGACTCGACTATTCCCCGTAACAGGGATTTAACCACACCGTTGTATAAGAGGATTAGGAGTCCCGAGAATACACCAGAGTTTAACTGGGAAGAAAGGTCAAAGTAGAGGACGGGAAAAGGTGGAACGTGAGACACGGGTCCTGTGTGTGTGGTTCTCGGAAGGGTTTAGGTCTGAAATCGGAAGTGACGAGAGAGGTGGACTTTTTGAAACGGACACATAAAACTTACCCGTCAGAACACACACACAAAAAAATTTGGGAGGTGCAGAAACGGACTCATAAAGAAAGAGACTCCAGAAATTGATGATGTGATGAGGGGTAGGATAGAACAAACAAAGGAAATACCGTAGAGGGCACTATGCATTCAAATGAAGAGAGAATAGACTGGGAGGACGATGTCACGCTATTTGAGGTGCTCCTGAAAAAGCGGTGCTGGAGGGGTCGTGTTTAGCGTCTCAGACCTACTTCACAGTGTTAAGTCTCGTGACATTAGTTCTTCCACTGTAAGGTCAGATCGATACTAAGGGTAAGGGAGGATAAGTTGTCTGTAAATAAATAAATACTGATATACTTGGTGAGTGATTTTCCACTAAAAGTTCCGTCCAAGAATTCTTCCGATAAATACCTTCCGTTTCAGAACGACACGAGTCACCTCTGACTCAATTCTAGGTGACAAGGGAAAAACCCCTCCCCGGCCCACGACAAACGTGAGTCCTCCTTTTCACGGTAATCAATCACACTATTTCCCATTTCGAGAGGGGGGTGGTAGACCGTAACGAAGGGACATACGTGACAGAACCGTATAAGATCACTGACCGTCGGAGACGGGTCCCCGTTGATCCGGTTCCTTTATTCGGGGTCACTTCTCATAACTGTCCCTTGAAGGGACCACCAGATCCCCAATTCTGAAACGTGAAGGTTACGTCCCCTGTACCCAAGTCAGGGACCAGTCCCTTCATTCTATGGTGCACGACACTCCACGTCGATTTTGGTTTTTTTTTTTTTTTTCAACTGTTTTATCGAATGAGAGTGAGACAGAGGTTTACGATTGACCATGGTAGGAATACACAGAAGGGACCATCGAGTCGACCATTTCTTAGGTCGACGTTACGTCCTTTGGGACCAAACTAAGAACACAGTCCTTCTAGGGGACCTCTTCACTATCCGATGGGTGAGGTCATAAAAACCCGAAGAGATCATCGAGTCTACCATTTCTTAGGTGGACGTCACCCTCTCTGTACCCAAGCTAGGGACCCAACCCTTCTAGGGAACCTCCTCCCGTACCGTTGGGTGAGGTCATAAGAACGGACCTCTTAGGGATTCCTGTCTCCTCGGACCACCCGATTTCAGGTACCCCAGCGTTTCTCAACCTGGGCTGATTCGTGCCGTGTCATGGTAGAAATATTAAACAGAGAGAATTGACGGAGAAAACAACTTTAACTCAACGTTATACCAGATAAAAACAGAAAGAAGTAGAAATTTATGATACGTTGAAAGAAGACTCAAAGGTCGGATTAGGATTTGTGTGCAAAAACACTATGAGTACGGGAATCGAAACTGAAGATTAGAGAGGACTAGACCGAACGTGACATCACGCCAGCCCGGGGACGACTTCAAGAGAAAAGAACAGACCCTTCGTCTTTGACTTCACGTCCACAGAGGTCGCGAGGAAGGAGACGGGGACCGTCTAGACGTTGGGGGAAGACCACATCGTCAACGTCACAGTGGGGACGTTTCCCTGTTACGAACCCCGGATGTCCCCGGAATTCCTGTAACCAAAACAGTAGTCTGTCTACAATGTTAAGGCCAGAATGAAAAAGATCGAAATATTATACTACATTCAATGTTGACCAAACTGGAAACTAAAGGTCATTTTAACTTTGTTATTTTGGAGTACTAATAATGACACTCTTAATTTGCCTATTACATGTTACTTGACCCATATTAAGACCGTGTGTCTTGTATCTTCGAGTTAGGTCGATAAAGAAGTCTTGTCACATCCCCCATCAAGAAGTGAGAGTTTATTACTTTCGGATTTTCGTGTAGTAATCTATAAAGAAGAAACCTTTTTTTACAAGGTAAACATCAAGAACTGTCTTTATTTATTTGAGACTCTAGTAACATAGGTAGTCCCAAAATATCCTTTATCTATCGTATGAGTTTTTCAAAATTGATTTCTCTAAAATTATTTTCCATACTTGTCTTAACTTCCTTGAGTATTTTCTCCTCCTTCGTGAGTCCCGGGTTGTCGTCCTTTTTATTTTGTCACGTTGAAGTTACCATCTTTTATTAGATCTTATTTTAACGTCGAATAAAAACTCGAGGATAGGACACAATTCAATACACGATCCGACCGACTAGCCAGGTGTTCTCGAATCTCAGTTCAAGTCCCATCTCATGTGTGTTTGACAATTGGTGCCACCACGAACTTGCAGTGGAACGTAGTCTTTGTCCACAACCTAAACTATTTTACGTCTGACGGTCCTGGGTCGGGGTCTTAGAGACTAAGTCACCCAGACCCCACTCCGACTCTTGAACGCAAATGTTGTTTATGAGTTCACTACAACTACAACGACCAGGTCCGGTTACGAGCGTCTTAGTACCTTGATATTACTACATTGTCCTTTTATTTATGTTGAGAGGGATCTCAAACCCCCCGTTTACGGAGTTTAAGTCTCTTGTCATTCACCGTCCGGTGGACACGTCTTCTTCGATTCACACACTTTTTATTAAAGACATCGATGAGACAGAAGTTTCACCATTTCGTTTTGAAGGGTGATACACTCGACTCGTATCACTGAAGGAAGGTTTCCCATGTCACAACTTTCTCCTTTTATACTTCTCATTGAAAGGTCACTTCTTTAACTTGTTCGTGATGGAATCGGTCAACCAGTTCCAGTTATAGTTGTCATTTCAATTACGTCTGTCATCCATGAGAACTATGTTACACTACTCTTACCGTCAAATGTACACACCAGAAGAAGGAATTTTGGGTATTGAGATCACATTGTACTTTACAAGAGTTAATCCCTGTAAGATGGTCTATTGGACTAGTCATATGGAGTTTTGATCGTTCGAGTAGTTTTGGTTCCGACTCTGGGAAAGTGTCGATTCCCCCCCCCCCGGGACTCCACTGTTCTCCGGTCTGTAACCGTCTACCTAAGAAATGGTGACGTGGTGAACCCTTCGTAGGGGTGGGTGGGGTGGTTTATTACTTGACTTATTTCGTACGACGACGACGACGATTCAGTGGAGTCTGCACAGGCTGAGACACGCTGGGGTACCTGACGTCGGATGGTCTGAGGAGGTAGGTACCCTAAAAGGTCAGTTCTCATGACCTCACCCCACGGTCACGAAAGAGGCCTTATTTCATATCTGTAGTCAATTATTATTTCATGTTTATAATCCAGTAATCAACACAGTTTACATGGTGTGACTATATTCTTCAATTTTTATTCCAGTTGATCCACACTCCATGTACCCTTGAGAGAATAATAGAACTTTTGAAAAGATATTTAGATTTTTATAAGATTTTAGTATACTGGGTCATTAGGGTGAAGACCCGTATGTGTGGTTCCTTTGGTCTTAACTTTCTCATACACATGGGGTTATAAGTAGTGTCGTAACAAATGTTATCGGTCCTGTACCTTTGTTGGATCTACAGGTAGTCGTCTACTTACCTATTATTCCAACACCATGTATATGTGTTACCTTATAATGAGTCGGTAATTTTTCTTACGTAAACTCAGTCAAGACTCCACCTACTTTGACCTCGGATAATACGTCTCACTTCATTCAGTCTTTATTTTTGTGGTTACGTCATATAATTGTGTGCATATACCTTAAATCTTTCTACCATTGTTGGGATATACGCTCTGTCTTTTTCTCTGTGTCTATATATCTTGTCTGAAAACCTGAGACACCCTCTTCCACTCCCACCCTACTAAACTCTCTTATCGTAACTTTGTACATATAATGGTATACACTTTATCTACTGGTCAGGTTCAAACTACGTACTTCGTCCCGTGAGTTTCGACCACGTGGTCCTGTTGGGTCTCCCTACCCTACCCCTCCCTCCACCCTCTCCCCAAGTCCTACCCCTGTGTACATATGGACACTGACTAAGTACAGTTACATACCGTTTTGGTGGTGTTATAACATTTCATTAATCGGAGGTTAATTTTATTTATTTAAATAATTTTTTTGTATAAAACGTTGGATATTTTTTTTACAACCCCTGAAGGCGCCTCCAAGTCACCACTTCTGTGACACGAGGGTTACGACCCCCATGTCCAAACTGGGGATCAATCCCTTGACTCTAAGGTGTACGGTGTACCTTACCAGTTTTCTTAATTTGTAAAAAAATTTCATTTTAATTTAATGCAAAAAAAATTCTTTTATGAGGACACCTTAACTTATAGAGACTCTGTTCCACTGGTAGTCTCTTCCTGGGGTGACCATCTGCCAGTCTTCGATCCCACTTCCCCAGTAAGTACCGGTCAACCCTCTTCAATTGAACAAGTCCCTTACTGTCATTAAACCGGGTTCTGTCATTCTACCGTCTCCTACTCATCTCTCCAAAATACTTCTGGTGGAGGGACGTTTTATTTCTCTGTTGGACACCAGTGACCTGTACGTGTCGACCGGAACTGGGTCGTATGGTGGTGTAATCGGTTCACTGTACCCTTAAAGGGTGACTTGAGTGATGACAGTGGGGGGTCAAGGGACACGAAAGACAGTTTACTGACTGTCTTAGTTACTAACTATCATCTACACAGATGTGAAATGCAAAGACGTTCGGATGTAGTAGTCAATCATGGACTCTTACGACATTTTTAATATCCCAGTGAGGTTCCAATGGGTTCCCTTATCTTCCCCTCTTTTTTTTTCGACAAGTTTTCACGTTCAAATTTTCCGTCATTACTGGGTTTTGTGAGTTCAATGAAAGACGAACATAGGATTACACAAGTCTAACAAGTTTATTAAGAAAAAAATTAAAAATAAAAATGAAATAAAATGAAATGTTATGACATAACCAAAACGGTATGTAACTGTACTTAGGTGGTACCCACACGTACTCGAGGGTTTGTACTTGGGGGGAGGGTGGAGGGTGGGGTGTGGTAGGGAGACCTAGTAGTGGTACGTGGTCGGGGTTCGTAGGACGTAGGACGTAGTTTGTATCTGACCGCTAAGTAAAGGATGTACTGTGATATGCACAAAGTTACGGTAAAGGGGTTTAGTCGGGTGGGAGAGGGAGAGGGAGTCTCAGGTTTTCAGGCGAGATGTGTAGACACAGAGAAAACGACAGAGCGTATGTCCCAGTAGTAATGGTAGAAAGATTTAAGGTATATATACACAATCATATGACGTAATCACAAAAAGAAAGACCGAATGCAGTGAGACATATTAACCGAGGTCAAAGTAGGTAGAGTAATCTTGACTAAGTTTACATAAGAAAAATTACCGACTCATTATGAGGTAACACATATACATGGTGTCGAAAGAATAGGTAAGTAGACGACTACCTGTAGATCCAACAAAGGTACAGGACCGATAATATTTGTCACAACGCTACTTATAACCCTATGTACACAGAGAAAGTTAAGACCAAAGGAGCCACACATACGGGTCTTCACCCTAACGACCCAGTATTCCGTCTAGACAAACGTTAAAAAATTCCTTAGAGGTGTGACAAGAGGCATCACCGACATGATCAAACGTAAGGGTGGTCGTCACGTTCTCCCAAGGGAAAAGAGGTGTGGGAGAGGTCGTAAATAACGAATGTCGTTTATTAAGAAATGTTAAGTAACACGACACAAAACAACTTCTATATGTCCATTTCACCATCTTTTTAATATCTCTGTCGTCACCTAATCTTACTACTTTTCTCAAAAGGTGTACTTTTCCGGTGAGTCCTCCCGACGTAATTTCGGTTTTTTCTCTTCAAAGGTCCGAAGTTCAGAAACACGTGTGTACACTTGTCCGTGTGTGTTTGTGTGTGTGAGGTGTTCTCTTGTCTCCTTGATTCCCTCCTGGCACTAGTCACGTCTGTGGACCACCACGTCGTGCACAATGGGTCCCCGTGTGCCCCGCCCTCCCGTGAGTCATGTCGACCTCCGACGGTCTTCTTATGTATACAAAGGACAAGGAACGATTCTTCACTGAACAGCATTTTTCAGATGTTATTGATCAGGTTCTTTTCCCACTACACCTGAAGAGCACTCCTCTACCCAGTTCAGCTGTAAAGAACTCATGTTACTTAAGTAGGACCTCTAGAATCCTACACTCTTATTTCCTCTGTGTCTTTAGTCTCGACGGAGAGTCAAAGTTCTAGATTACGATAACTAATTACTATGGTTTTTGATCATACCCCTTTAGTCAATCCTCTCGTCCAGTTTACACCCAGTCACACACAAAACCTCACTAGTCGAGTCAAACTCTAAAAATGCTCTGTAGGTCTTTTTACTAAGATAGTACGTCTCACACTTAATTAAATAATCATTTCAATATACGAAAGAACATTGGGATCTATTTTACGCGGAAGGAGAGTTAAGACGAAACTGTGGAGAAATAAGTATAAAAAGAGACCAGGGAGTAGAGAGAGGTTTCGTATTAACAAGTGCGGAAAGGTACACAGTAGTTATGACTTTTTTGAAGTTTATATCGTGAATTTGGTAACAAACAATCACCAAGGGACGGTCGGAGGGGACATCATTTCTCGGCAAACGTCGTTCCTCGATTGAACTCGGGAAGTGACTTGGACCTTGTGTACTCCATGAGTTATTTATATCAACTTATTTACTCACTCCTCTAAACCGAAGGACACTTTGTTCTTCCAGGAGACCTCACACTCTCGTACGGTTCACCTTCTCCTTTTCCCCTACTTCAGATCTCTCTGTTACTTCCTATTTCGCTCCCACTTCCTACCCGGACCGTCGAGAACCCACACGTTAGTCGTAGTGGGGTTTCGTCCGCCCTACAACCACCACACCGTGAGAGTTACACGATCAGAACAAACTACAGTGGTGACAAAGGACCACTGAGGATTTATTTTTTTTTTCTAATTAAAAAAAATAAAAACCGACACGACCCAGAAGGAACGACACACTCCCGAAAGACATCAACGCCTCTTCTCTCACATAAGAGATCAACGACACGTTCCCGAGAGAACGGTACCGAAGAGAACAACCCTCGAGTCCGAACTCATCAACACCACGCACCCGAATCATACCTTACTCCCGAAAAGGACCTGGTCCCCACCTTGGACACAGAGGACGTCACCGTCTGTCTAAGAAATGGTGACTCGGTGGTCCCTTCGGGTCGAAGGACCAATGAGAACTACTTCTGACTCCACCGAAACCTGTGTCCCGGTCACACTCACATACCTCCCCGCCTGTGTGCTGGAAAAAACCCCTGGAAGTGACTCTAGATCACATAGTAGACCATAAACTCGGTGTGACAGAAAGCCGTAGATCCCGTCCAATTGAAAAAAGTCGAGGCAAAAGATATGTAGTCTCGAGACGAGTTACTCACCTCGGATCATGTCACACTCACGGTCGGTGTGTGTAGTAAATTTACCTTGGTTAAAAGAGGAGTGAGTTTTAAGGAGACTCCTTCTTTTGTTTACTAAAGTAACCGAACCTTAAATATCAAGAGTTTCTTCGATCTTTACTTATTTTACTTATCCTTACCACAAGTATCCTTCATTCGTGTACCTATCAAATTTGAAAATCAAGATTGTCAGAAAATTCTTACGTTTAACAAGTAATTGTCTACATGTGAATTCATGGACTCTAGATTCATTCTGGTATACGTCTTTACTTCTTTTACCGATTTTCCGGGACTGACGGAAGTTGACTATAGAGAGATTTATTCGGTTTTTAAAAAAACTTAAGTCAAGTCAAGTCAAGTCAACGAGTCAGTACAGGCTGAGAAACGCTGGGGTACTTAGCTTCGTGCGGTCCGGAGGGACAGGTAGTGGTTGAGGGCCTCAAGTGAGTCTGAGTGCAGGTAGCTCAGTCACTACGGTAGGTCGGTAGAGTAGGAGACAGCAGGGGAAGAGGAGGACGGGGGTTAGGAAGGGTCGTAGTCCCAGAAAAGGTTACTCAGTTAAGAAGTATACTCCACCGGTTTCATAACCTCAAAGTCGAAGTTGTAGTAAGGAAGGTTACTTATGGGTCATGACTAGAGGGAATCCTATCTGTCCAATCTAGAGGAACGTCACGTTTCCTGAGAATTCTCAGAAGAGGTTGTGGTGTCAAGTTTTCGTAGTTAAGAAGTCACGAGTCGGAAGAAGTGTCAGGTTGAGAGTATAGGTATGTACTGGTGTCCTTTTTGGTATCGGAACTGATCTGCCTGGAAAAAACCGTTTCATTACAGAGACGAAAAGTTATACGATAGATCCAACCAGTATTGAAAGGAAGGTTCCTCATTCGTAGAAAATTAAAGCACCGACGTTAGTGGTAGACGTCACTAAAACCTCGGGGGTTTTTATTTCAGACTGTGACAAAGGTGACAAAGGGGTAGATAAACGGTACTTCACTACCCTGGCCTACGGTACTAGAAGCAAAAGACTTACAACTCGAAATTCGGTTGAAAAAGTGACAGGAGAAAATGAAAGTAGTTCTCCGAGAAATCAAGAAGTGAAAGACGGTATTCCCACCACAGTAGACGTATAGACTCCGATAACTATAAAGAGGGTATTTAGAACTAAGGTCGAACACGAAGAAGGTCGGGTCGTACAGAGTACTACATGAGACGTATCTTCAATTTATTCGTCGCACTGTTATATGTCGGAACTACATAAGGAAAAGGATAAACCTTGGTCAGACAACAAGGTACAGGTCAAGATTGACAACGAAGGACTGGACGTATGTCCAAAGAGTTCTCTGTCTAGTCCACCAGACCATAAGGTTAGAGAAGTTCTTAAAAGGTGTCAAATAACACTAGGTGTGTCAGTTTCTGAAACCGTATCAGTTATTTCGTCTTTATCTACAAAAAGACCTTGAGAGAACGATAAAGGTACTAGGTCGCCTACAACTGTTAAACTAGAGACCAAGGAGACGGAAAAGATTTTGGTCGAACTTGTAGACTTTCAAGTACCAAGTACATAACGACTTACACTCTAACCTCTTAACCTCTTAAGAGTTTTAACCTCTTAAAACTCGTAATGAAATGATCACACATTCTACTCACGTTAACACGTCATCAACCTTGTAAGAAACCGTAACGGAAAAAACTTAATTATAGATTGTTTCGTTTTAAATGTAATATTAAGTGTCCGTCAACTAAAGAATATTGAGGTCAAGGATTATATGACTATAATATGACGATATAATTTCTATAAATTATGAATCCCTATACCAGTTACGTGTAATAAAACACGAGATGTATCTTAAATATAATAATCAATAAGTGAGGTAGGTTTCTCATAGATAACGACCCCTCTACCTTGTCTCTATTATATATAAATAAAAGATGGGTTGTACTTCATGTTGAACTTAGTTAAAGAACATATGTTTGTTACGATTTCGTTGGATTCTCTCTATTAACACATGAACCGTAACGAACTTTGGTATCTTTCCCTCATTTCACCACAGTGTTATACCTCGTTTCTGATTGAAAGTCAGACTATTAGGTCGGGTCCCCGAATCTCCGAATTTCTTCTGACATAAAAGACATTTCTCGAACGGAAACTTACCTGTCATCTTTTCTACTGTACTTTTTATTTTGGTATTCTTTATATTTCCAAGTCCTATGATTGTGGAACTTCTTTTTTTATTGGAGTACGTTACATAATCTCAGCTATTGAGATACTTAAGGAATTGAGAATATTGGAAAGAAGAGAATCGATCTTTGTTGAGTCGAAGAGAACCTGTTAGTCGAGTCATTGTAAAAGGGGTTAGTGACAGTCTCTGGATGTCAGATCGGTTTGGACTCATATGTAACAGTTCATCCATGTCTTGGGTGTTACCCACTTCTGGGACCAAAGGGAAGAGGTAGAAATGGTGGTCATTGGGTCGATCTCTTGATTATAAAAACTCTAGAACGATAAATGATGTATGGTCCGTACCACTTTCCGTAAAAAAGGAGTATGAGAAAAGGGAGGTCGATTTTGGACAAAAATCTCCTCCTAGATTACATAAATTAATGAGTTAATGATTAATTATTATTCATTTGTTTCCTCTTCAGTACACAATCCCACTGATAATATAAAGGCAAAATTATTCTGAACTGGAACTCATGACACCTGTTCTGTTCTCAGAACCCCTTTACCGTTCTAATAGTTTACTCAATATCCTCCTACACTAAAATTTTACAACTGTTTGCGATAGAACCCAGTTACTGGACTACAGGTGATTACTGTAGTACTTGTCGAGAAACCCCTCT
Organism: Capra ibex; assembly: GCA_006410555.1. Classification (NCBI taxonomy): domain Eukaryota; kingdom Metazoa; phylum Chordata; class Mammalia; order Artiodactyla; family Bovidae; genus Capra; species Capra ibex. The sequence goes on along the minus strand of SJYO01048061.1, from coordinate 48,325,179 downwards.
CTGAGGTGGCGACCTTCAGGTGACCTTCAAGGACGTGTGTGGACGGAGACCGGGACCTAGAAAGCTCCGTGGACTCACAACCCTAGGTAGGGTAGAGACGAAAATGAACACCTGACAAGTGTACATATTCAGGGGACCGAAAGGAATTTTGTATTTCCGATATGACTTCCGACATAAGATCTTGGAAGTAAGACTCTTTATGGAAGTCACTCGTGGGTCTTTTCCTGAACTTAGAAGACCCCGGAGGGTCGAAAGGTCTAGTTACAAAAGTATACCAACTTTCAGACAAACACAACACGTACGTCTTTATTTTTATAATAAAGGGTGTTATAGTACAGATACAGAGAGTAGGAAGTTTCATTTTCAATTTGATCATTCGAAGACATTATAAAGTGTCTTAGAATGAACTTACGTCGGGTTAAAAGAGGACTTTATTTTAAGGTAAAATTCGTGATCTTAAACATACGGTTTAAACCGGGAAATTTTTATTACCTTCTATATTTAAAAATGGTGACTCAATATCCGAAACCTTTTCTCTTCCAATCATTACTTTTTACAGTATGTTTGACTTATTGATTACGGTTATTGTCTACTACGGTAGAGTTATTACGTAGAATGTGTACCCTCCTGATTGTAAGCCCAACGTAGTCTCGAATCAAAACTTTCTCCACCTTCGAACGAGTGAGTCGTGGAAACCAAAAGTCTGAGATAATAGAACGAATGAATCCTTTAAATGACAACACATTAAATGAAAAAATAGCGGAGTAAACTTTCGGAGAGAAGTTTTGTTCTATAGAAATCCCCGAAGCTGACAGAAAATGTGAGTCTATAGTTAAAAAAATTTTCATATCCTTGAGAACAATTTCTTCTACTCGTCGCTTGTGACGTTAAATAACCTTAGTTCTTTTTTTACGGTGTAACACAAGATTTTAATGTTTCTGTTCCTACCTGACTCCCGGACCTCTTAACGTTTTCGACAATTCGTCACTTATGACAGAAGTTCCTCTTCTGGAGATAGTTTTATAATTTTCTTTTGTGTAAGAGTAGTCGTAAAAAGAGAAGTACTTCCTAATCTCAGAAAATATTGACTAAACGAGTCTATAGGAAAGAGATTAATCTCATACATAAATAGATACAAAAAAGTCAATCTTGTTGAGGATAATAAAAAGGAGAGAAGGTGGACAGATTGTGACCAGGGTTTGACGACAATGACACTCCACTTGGACTGGAACATTTAGTCGTTACCTAACATGACGAGTGTTTTTCTGTTTGTATTTCCTTGGGTAAGATGTTCAAACGTTTAAATCTCCGGGTTATAGTCCTTTTGTTTTTACCGTTATTAATCTTTTAGGTCAAGTTTGGATATATCAGTTCTCACACATTTGTGACCCATAAACCGTTCGATAGAATCCGTAGACATTCTCTACCAGAAGAGTAAAATTTTCGATTTAGACTATCGTTTGTCCCTAACTATTTTTCGGATGATCCACAAGTCTAAACCCTTCTCCGTACTCTACTGTACTTTATAAAGAGTTGCCGGATCCCGGTCCAATGACAGGAGTCTTTACCTGGTCTATCCTTCCCATTTACTTGGTCTAAAGGGAGCGATGCTCATGCTCGTGAGGACAGAAGTGTGACACATACGGTGGCTTTATCTTTGTCGAACCAAACGTGGATACACAGGACGGACGTATACTGTTACTCCGGGAACCTTCCGTCACGTTTTCAAAGGTTCCAATAGACGTCACAACAACGACCATAGAACCCCTCTGTCGTTGTACGTGACCAGTACCTGAACCTGAGACGCCGGCCCAATGGACTTAAACGTAGGTGAGAAGGAACGAATGAGTGACACATTGAGATCCCCTCAATGAATTGTAAGGACATGGAGTAAAAGGAGTTAACTTTTTACCCCTATTATTATCTTATCTCAAGACTTCTATCGACTTTAAGTACATCCTTCACGAATCTTGTCACGGACGGTTTGTTCTTCGTGAGTCATTTTGTGCGATACCAATAAAAATAAAAAAGGAATTCCTACTGTCTTTCTATTTTTACGGACCAAGGACTACCCTTCGAAACGTAGTAGTTAACGACAAAGACCTTTGTCGTTCCAACGCACCAGGGGGTCCAAAATCTTAACTTTACTCCCTTCAAGCGACTACTACATTACGGTGACCATCTCTCTCCCCTGGGAATAGTAAAATTGTAGGAATAAGAGAGACACGAAACTACCAGAAATAAAAGTAAACTAAAGTCAAGGAGTGTTGTAGAAAACGAGAGTCATCACTTAACTCAAAACTGCACCAATAACAATCCGAGCGACAGGGACCTCCGTCGACGTATAATTGTCGCAGTCGCGTAGGAGGGGTAGAGAAAGAAGAAGGAAGTCGGAATACATGACCGAGGAACGAGGTAGGGATCAAAGAAGAATCGTCCGTCCGTGAGAGGGGACGACGAGGTCTCACCATAAGACGAGACTGTCGGTCAGAGTGGTAAAACAGGTTTAGGAAATAAATTTTTGAGTGGAGTAGGTTCTCTGGAAAGGTCTTACTTTTACCAGAAAATGTCTGTCGTTCACTGACTGACCTTTTGGTGGTACATGAAGTCTGGGGGAAGAAGAATACGAAGAGAGACACCTCAAAGGGTCCAGTTTAAAACGGGTACAGAGACGCAGAAAAGGGTGAAAGGAATATTAGAAAGTTAAAGAGTGATTAACAAATAGACATTAGTATATCTAAGAATAAAAATTGACGTAATATAAATGGACGTAAAAGGTATACTACTTGAACTAAAGACTCCTCTCCCGTCGGTAAAAGGACAATCCTTTGATTTTTGTGGTCTGGTTGATATAATAAAAGTAGTCACAAAGAGTAGTACGGGTATCAATGAGACACTTATAGGAGAATGAAGAGAGTTACTTACTCGATAAATAACTTACGGAACAAGAACAATAAGATAACGTAAATTCAAATCCAACTAGTCGAATTAACTTTTCTTTTATTTACCTCATAATTTTCTACTATAAAAACTTGTTCCCTCTACCGGTTAATATATAGAATAAAGAATCAGAAAACGTTTGATCTTCCATCTGAAATAGATTGTAACACACCTAATACAAAATATTTACCTAAACGTACTTTTATATTTTGGGTTTGGTCCAACTAAAGGTATTTCCATTCAAGATAGAATCTTATACGAAAGACAGAGTGTGTCTGATACCAAGGGATCGAGATCGGGACAGGGATATCCTCCTCTTAGGAAATCCTGGATCAACATTAACGTTTCTCAGTCGTCACTCTTGACTGAAAAGATCGATGTATTTTGACAACATTTTTGGTCGTCTCGTTATGAGAGAGTCTTTTGTTTATTGTTTCTTTAGTGTCCCCGATTTTCCATACACGATACTATTCAACTTATTGGTAAAGTTTCCTTGAAAAAAAAAAAAACGTTCCACCCTCCCCCCGTTTAGTATAAAAAAAAAGGTATCGGAGCGGTCAAAAGACCTCTTTATAAAGGACCAAACTCACAAACTATTGATAATGTAATAACACACTACCCATATTCTACAAGACCCTGGAGAAGACGATATGAAAAAGGAATTTCATAACAATTAGAAAACGAAAATCGACCAATGTTAAGTATTACCGAAAAGTAAAACTGTTTGTACAAATTTTGTCAAGGGAGACTGAGAGGAGAGTCTCAAGGGAGAGTGTAAGGGAGAGTCTTAAGGGACAGTGGCGGAAGAGAGTACCGAAGGGTTCACCGAGTCACCATTTCTTAGGTGGACCGTTACGTCCTTTGAGACCAAGCTAGGGACCCAGGAGTTCTAGGGACCTCTTCCTTTACGGTTGTGTGAGGTCATAAGGACGGACTCTTTAGGATACCTGTCTCCTCGGACCGTCCGACATATATCATGTACCCCCCTAGGATTTTCTCAGTCTTTGGTCAATCGATGATTTGTTATTGTTTTTGGTGATGAAGTCAGTTTTTAGGAAGTGTGGCAATGAGTAAGTCTTAAGGGAGAACGTGAGGGAGTGAGTTTTATGGTGAGGAGGAGGAATAGAGTCTTAAGGGAGTGAGTATTTAGGGAGTGTGGTTGAGTCCGAGTTTCAACGGATGGTTGGAGGAAGAGAGTCTTTAGGTAGAATGGAAGGATCAGAGTTTTAAGGTTGTTTGAAGGGTAAGAGAGTATTAAGGGAGACTGTGAAGAGAGTCTTAAGGGAGTATAAGTGGGTGTAAGATTCTTAAAGGAGTATGAGAAACTGACAGTCTTAAGGTAGACTTAGAGAAAGATAGTCTTAAGGGAGACTGAGAAGATTATACTCTTTAGAGAGTAGAAAAAAGAGAGTCTTAAGGTAGAGTGGGAGGAACAGAGTCTTAAGGGAATGTTATAGGAAGAGAGTCTAGTAAGTATAGTAAGAAGGGAGTCTCTAGAGTGAGTGGAATCACGAAAGTCTTAAGGTAAAAGTTAGTCCTTACGGAGATTAAAACAATAGAGTATTTGACGTATATGTGATGTAGACAGTCTTAAGAGAACTTGTAAGACAAAAAGATTCTTAAGGAAGTCCGAGGGGTACCAAGAGTTTTAAGTGAGGTAGAAAGACAGTCTTAAGAGAGTCTTTACAGGAAGAAAGACAGTCTTAAGAGGGTCTTTGCAGACAGAAAGATAGTTTTATAAACAGAAAGGGAGTCTTTGCAGCAAAAAGAACAGTCTTAAGGGAGTCTTTACAGGCTGAAAGACGGTGTTTGCAGGTAAGCAAAACAGTCTTTGTGGGCAGAAAGACAGTCTTTGGAGAGTATTTGCAGACAAAAAGACAATCTTTGCGGGTAGAAAGACAGTCTTAAGAGAGTCTTTACAGGCAGAAAGACAGTCATTACAGACAGAAAGACAGTCTTAAGAGAGTCTTTTCAGACTGAAGGACAGTCTTTACAGGTAGAAACTCAGTCTTTGCAGTAGAAAGACAGTTTTAAGAGGGTCTTTGCAGACAGAAAGATAGTTACGTAGGTAGAAAGTAAGTCTTTGTAGTAAAAAGACAGTCTTAAGAGAGTCTTTGTAGGTTTACAGGTAGAAAGACAGTGTTTGCAGGAAGAAAAACAGTCTTTGTGGACAGAAGACAGTCTTTGTAGGCAGAAACAGTCTTTAGACAGTCTTTGTAGACAGAAACAGTCTTTAGAGAGTCTTTGTAGACAGAGAGACAGTCTTTATAGACCGACAGTCTTAAGAGAGTCTTTGTAGGTAGAAAGACAGTCTTTGTAGGTAGGAAGGTAGTCTTAAGAGAGTCTTTACAGGCAGAAAGACAGTCTCTGTAGACAAATTATATGGAACGAATAAAACGAGAAACTTTTTACTACTCGAGTTGTTAAAACCTTTACTTGTGAAGAGACTCCTCATCTTTGGTATTAACGACCAAGTCCTCCTGTATTCAAATTCCTGGACTTTTTATCCCGTTACCCAATATCTCCGTGACGAAAACGTCGATAGAGAAGGAACTTACGTTAGACGTAGTTATAACGTACACGATAAAAGAGAAAGATAAAGTGAATGAAAAACTTCATGGAAACGCCACTGGGTCATGGGATCAATGGTACAAGAGGACTTCTGTAAGAGGTCTCTGGACCCGAAGGAGAAAATTCACGAAAGAGTCAATCAACTTGAGAACCTTGAATTCTGTACGGAGGTTTTTACTAGGGTCCGGAGAGTCTCTGTCACCAAGTTTTGTGTGTCTATCAAGAGGAGAATTCCATGATATGGCGATGAATCTTCTTCCTCTTGGGTGACACAAGATATTAATCTATAAAAGGGAATAAAGTCGTCTCTCTCTCTCTACTCCCTCTGTTTCTCTCTTTACTACATCCCTTCATCATCTATGTCCAAAAGAAAAAAACGGTAGAAATAAATGTGAGAGATGGTCAGTTACCGTCGACAATATACACATTTTCGTCGTCACAATTTTGTATACTTTTTATTGTATTACACTATACTAAATTCAACGATTTATACTTTACTGACAGCACACAAACGTACCGACCAAGTTTCCTACATGATATAACCAAATATATATTTATGTGACTATAAGTCTCTTGATTAAATACCATTTCAGAAGGAGACGGAAATTTTATAAAATTTGAATGAAACAATCCAAAAATATAATACATCTGTAGATTTCCCCTGTTTTTACCATGGTTTGTGTTTATTAGTTGTTGTTTCACAAGGGTCTATGAATGAACTCTTACAACAAGAAAAGAATTTTAACGGACATCATTGGATAGGATTGTTTGGTGAAGTCATAAGAACGGAACTCTTGGGGTACTTGTCATACTTTTCCGTTTTTCTATCCTGTGACTTTCTACTTGAGGAGTCCAGCCATCCACGGGTTATACGATGATTTCTAGTCACCTCTTTATTGAGTCTTTCTTACTGCTCTGTCTCGGTTTCGTTTTTTTTTTTTTTTTTTTTAATTTTGTGGTGGGTCAACACTTACACTTAACACTACCTTCACTTCAGACTACGACATTTGTCGTTATAACGTATCCTTTGACCTTGCAATCCAGGTACTTAGTTCCGTTTAACTTTCGTCAGTTTGTCCTCTACCGTTCTCACTTGTAACTGTAAAATCCTTAGTCGCTTGATTTTACCTGACCTTACCCACTTAAATTGAGTCTACTGGTAATATAGATGATGACACCCGTTCTTAGAGAATCTTCTTTAACTCATCGACAGTATCAGTTGTTTTCTCAGACTTTACGTCATGAACCTACGTTAGAGTTTTTGCTGTCTTACTAGAGACAAGTAAATGTTCCGTTTGGTAAGTTATAGTGTCATTGGGTTCAGATATGAGACGAGTCAACACGACTTCTTGAACTTCAACTTGCTGAGATACTTCTAATGTTCCAGAAGATCTCGATTGTAGGTTTTTTCTACAGGAAAAGTAATATCCCCCGACCTTACGTTTTCATCCTTCAGTTCTTTGTGGACCTCATTGCCCGTTTAAACTGGAACCTCATGTCTTACTTCATCTCGTTTCCGATTATCTCAAAACGGTTCTTTTGTGTGACCAGTATCGTTTATGGGAGAAGGTTGTTGTGTTCTCTTCTGAGATGTATACCTGTAGTGGTCTACCAGCTATGGTTTTAGTCAAACTAATATAAGAAACGTCGGTTTCTACCTCTTCGAGATATGTCAGTCGTTTTTGTTCTGGTCCTCTACTGATACCGAGTCTAGTACTTGAGGAATAACGGTTTAAGTCTGACTTTAACTTCTTTCATCTCTTTTGGTAATCTAGTAAGTCCATACTGGATTTAGTTTAGGGAATATTAATATGTCTCTTTCACTGTTTATCTAAGTTCCCTAATCTAGACTATCTCACAGACTTCTTAATACCTGTCTCCAAGTACTATAACATGTCCTCCTTACTAGTTCTGGTAGGGGTTCTTTTTCTTTACGTTTTTCCGTTTTACCAACAGACTCCTCCGGAATGTTTATCGACACTTTTCTTCTCTTAGTTTTCTGTTTCCTTTCTTTCTATGTGTAAATTTACGTCTCAAGGTTTCTCATCGTTCCTCTCTATTCTTTCGGAAGGAGTCACTAGTTACGTTTCTTGTTATCTTACCCTTTCTGATCTCTAGAGAAGTTCTTTTAATCTCTATGATTCCCTTGTAAAGTACGTTTCTACCCGTGTTATTTCCTATCTTTACGATACCTGCATTGTCTTGGTCTTCTATAATTCTTCTTCACCGTTCTTATGTGTTTCCTTGATATGTTTTTACTAGAAGTACTGGTTCAATTGGTGTCACCATACTAGTGAGTGGTTCTCGGTCTGTAGGACCTTACACTTCAGTTCGTCCGGAATCCTTCGCAGTGATACTTGTTTCGATCACCTCCACTACCTCAAGGTCAACTCGATAAAGTTTAGGATTTTCTACTAGGACACTTTCACGACGTGAGTTTTCCGGTCTTTTATATCTTTTTAGTCGTCACCGGTGTCCTGACCTTTTACAGTCAAAAGTAAGGTTAGGGTTTCTTTCCGTTACGGTTTCTTACAAGTTTGATGGTGTGTTAATGGGAGTACGAGTTTTAAGAGGTTCGGTCTGAAGTTGCCCGACACTTGACACTTGAAGGTCTACAAGTTCGACCTAAATCTTTTCCGTCTCCTTGGTCTCTAGTTTAAAGGTTGTAGACGACCTAGTAACTTTTTCGTTCTCAATGTCTTTTTGTAGATGAAGACGAAATAACTAATACGGTTGTCAGAAACTGACACACCTAGTGTTGTTTGACACCTTTTAAGAAGTTCTCTACCCTCATGGTATGGTGGACTGAACGGAGGACTCTTTAGACATACGTCCAGTCCTTCGTTGTCAATCTTGACCTATACCTTGTTGTCTGACCAAGGTTTAGCCCTTTCCTTACTCAGTTCCGACATATAACAGTGGGACGAATAAATTGAAGATACGTCTCTTGTAGTACTCTTTACGACCTGACCTACTTCGTGTTTGACCTTAGTTCCAACGGTCCTCTTTATAGTTATTGGAGTCCATACGTCTACTGTAGTGTGAATACCGTCTTTCACTTATTCTTGATTTCTCGGAGAACTACTTTCACTTTCTCCTCTCACTTTTTCAACCGAATTTTGATTTGTAAGTCTTTTGATTCTAGTACCGTAAACTAGGGTGTTCCGTTTATCTACCCCTTTGTCACTCTCTGAAATGAGACCCCCCGAGGTTTTAGTGATGTCTACCACTGATGTCGGTACTTTAATTTTCTGCGAGGAACCTTCTTTTCAATACTGGTTGGATCTGTCGTATAATTTTTCGTCTCTGTAATGAAACGGTTGTTTCCAGACAGATCGGTTTCGAAACCAAAAAGGTCATCAGTACATACCTACACTCTCAACCTGACACTTCTTCCGACTCACGACTTCTTAACTACGAAAACTTGACACCACAATCTCTTCTGAGAACTCTCAGGGAACCTGGCATTCCTCTAGGTCGGTCAGGTAGGATTTCCTTTAGTCAACTTATAAGTAACCTTCCTGACTTCGACTTAGACTTTGAGGGTATGAAACCGGTGGACTACACTTCTTGACTGACTAAACTTTTCTGGGACTACGACCCTTTCTAACTTCCGCTCTCCCTTTCCCCTGCTGGCTCCTACTCTACCAACCTACCGTAGTGGCTGAGTTTCTTGTACTCAAACTCGTTCGAGGTCTTCAACCACTACCTGTCCCTTCGGACCGTACGACGTCAGGTACCCTAATGTTTCTAAGTCTGTACTGACTCGCTGACTTGACTGACTTGACTTGGATGGGATCGTTCAAGAGAGTACGTAATATCTTCGACTTTCATACCTTTAAACTAAACGTCTGTGTAACCTTATTACACACGTTCCCAATCCGTGTAAAAGGAAAAACCTTATCGTCGTCAAATTACAACAGTCTTATGTTTCCTACAGAGTCCTAATACCTCGAAACTTTCCTCCATATTATCACCGTCGTGGTCCGTGATAAAATTCACAAAGTGTACACGATTGAGTAAATAAGGTTTGTTGTCAGGGGAAAATTGTCTGTTCCTTTGATACCGTGCTCTTCTAATTAAAGGAGTTCCACGGTACATCCTCTATTATCTACTCAAAACAAAATACCACAGTCTCGGTCCTTTACGGAAATTCTACTGTGTCTCAAAGGAGTAACTTCTTTTAGATATTTTAAAAAGACTTCGTGCATTCTCTTCTGGGTTTATTTATGACTGTTGTTGTCCAGAGAGTCACTTTTCAGGAGTCTGACATTTACAATTAAGAGGGATTTAATTAGGTATTTAAGTTAAATTAAGGTTAGTTTTGAGGAAGTCCTAAAATTTACTGTAAAATGTTCCGTTAATAACATAACTTAATCTAAATAGACCTTCTATTAAAAATAGATCTTCTATTTTAAGAGTTCAAAATGGTATTCTTAAAACTTTCTTTAAACTTACCACTGAAAATGATAGTTTATAACTTTTTATGTTATCATTACTTTCGTCACTTCGTAATCATTACGACCGCGTATTTTTACTATCTCCTTTACTGGCACTTTTCAGGTTCTAGTCACACGTGTATACTTGTTACTCCGTAAATTTTCTCATTACCACCTAAAAACTTTTTAGTACAACCCTGTCCAATAATAGGTAAAACTATTTTTACTTCAATCTGTGAATACGTGTATAGGTTTTTAGGTATATCTTATTTTAACACTTAAAAATAATACTTTTGTAATCTCATCAATTTTTAATTTATTAAATCTTACCTTCATCTTTGAAGAACTCTTATATATTTAGGGTCTTAAATGTCTCCTTTTTAACCGTCCAAACTTGACGGATATAATTCCTCTTTTCGTAAGAATATATAGTAATAGGACCTTACACTTCAGTTCACCCGGAATCTTTCGTAGTGGTGCTTGTTTCGATCACCTCCACTACCTTAAGGTCACCTCGATAAAGTTTAGGACCTTCTACTACGACACTTTCACGACGTGAGTTATACGGTCGTTTAAACCTTTTGAGTCGTCCCCGGTATCCTGACCTTTTCCAGTCAAAAGTAAGGTCAGGGTTTCTTTCCGTTACGTTTTCTTACGAGGTTGATGACGTGTTAACGTGAGTAGAGTGTACGATCATTTCATTACGAGTTTTAAGAGGTTCGGTCCGAAGTTGTTATATACTTGGCACTTGAAGGACTACAGGTTCGACCAAAATCTTTTCCGTCTCCTTGGTCTCTAGTTTAACGGTTGTAGGCGACCTAGTACCTTTTTCGTTCTCTCAAGGTCTTTTTGTAGATAAAGACGAAATAACTGATACGGTTTCGGAAACTGACACACCTAGTGTTCTTTGACACCTTTTAAGACTCTCTCTACCCTTATGGTCTAGTGGATTGGACGGAGAACTCTTTAGACATACGTCCGGTCCTTCGTTGTCAATTTTGACCTGTACCTTGTTGTCTGACCAAGGTTTATCCTTATCCTCATGCAGTTCCCACGTATAACAGTGAGACGAATAAATTGAACATACGTCTCATGTAGTACTCTTTACGACCCGACCTTCTTTGTGTTCGACCTTAGTTCTAACGGCCCTCTTTATAGTTAGTGGAGTCTATACGTCTACTGTGGTAGGAATACCGTCTTTCACTTCTCCTTGAGTTTTCGGAGAACTACTTTCACTTTCTCCTCTCACTTTTTCAACCGAATTTCGAGTTGTAAGTCTTTTGTTTCTAGTACCGTAGGTCAGGGTAGTGAGGTACCCTTTATCTACCCCTTTGTCACCTTTGTCACAGTCTCAAATAAAAACCCCCGAGGTTTTAGTGACGTCTACCACTAACGTCGGTACTTTAATTTTCTACGAATGAGGAACCTTCTTTTCAATACTGGTTGGATCTCTCGTATAAGTTTTCGTCTCTGTAATGAAACGGCTGATTCCAGGCAGATCAGTTCCGATACCAAAAAGGTCATTAGTACATACCTATACTCTCAACCTGACACTTCTTCCGACTCGTGGCTTCTTGACTACGAAAACTTGACACCACAATCTCTTCTGAGAACTCTCAGGGAACCTGACGTTCCTCTAGGTTGGTCAGGTAAGACTTCCTCTAGTTGGGTCCCTAAAGAAACCTTCCTTACCACGATTTCGACTTTGAGGTCATGAAACCGGTGGAGTACGCATCTCAACTGAGTAACCTCTTCTGAAACTACGACCCTCCCTAAATCCCTTCCTCCTATTCCCCTGCTGGCTTCTACTCTACGGACCTACCGTAGTGACTGAGCTACCTACGCTGAGACTCACTTGAGACCCTCAACCACTACCTGTCGTTCCGGAGCGCACGACGCTAAGTACCCCAGCGTTTCTCAGCCTGTCCTAACTCATTGACTTGACTTGACTTGACTAACTGTTGTATTTGTTGTGTTTGTTTGACTCTTGTTTATAAGTATTGTTACCGACTTAATTTTTGTGGTGGGTCTAAAATTGAACTGGTATATAGAGGTTCCTGGGGAACCCCGACGGTGTGACAGGTGTAGGTTAGTCAGGTTAGTCAAGTGTGTAAGAGGAGAGAAGTGTTTGGAAGTTATGGGAGAGGAAGGAGGTGTAGGAGTTGACTACTGGAAAAAAGTGACTCTTTTACTTTAACCGGCCTTAACTCGAAAGAACACGAGGGTGACTTTGTAGACTGTCGATGACCGAGACGTGGACGTCTAAACGAAACGACGAAACAACAACAACAAGAATTTGTTACCTTCTTACCGGACACGAGAAGAGACACCGGCCAGAGGTGGACCGGAGACCTAGTCTACAAAAGAATGGATGAGTCCCAGGTGAGAGAGAGGGTGTAGTAATTAAATCTGACAACCGAGTAAAGGTGGTGGTCTTTAGTAGGATTTTTTTTTTTTTTTCTTTTTTCTTTTTTTTTTTTTGGGAATGTTATTATTTGAGAAGGAAACAAAATGTAGAAGGAGACCGATGATGGAATAAAGAGACAAGGAGAAATTTTGTCTTAAGGAGTGAACCGTACATGGACAGAGGAGAACGACAAGAGAGACCTCTCGTTAGGTAAACCTTAACACAGAGGGAAGTGATTTTGGAGAGAAGAGTTTCAGTGATTACTCGGAGTGTAACGGTTTATACCACGCACGTACGGTTCAACGAAGTCAACACAGACTGAGAAACGTTAGGATACCTGACATCGGACGGTCCGAGGAGACAGGTACCCTAAGAGGTCTATTCTCACTCAACGGTACGGAAGGAGGTACCCTAGAAGGTCTGGGTTCACTTGGACGTAGAGGACGCTGTGGACGTAACGTCCGCCTGAGAAATGGTGACTCGGTGGTCCCTTCCGGTTTATACTATACAGAAGATTTAAGAGTCGAACTAGATAAAGAGACAGTGAATTCTAGACTAGAACCTTAGATGGTTCAAGGACGGTATAAGATAATCAGTTTCGACAGCACCTTAAGTTGGGAAAAACTCCAGCCTTGTCCTCCCTGATGAACCCTTAATATCTCTAAGTTTGTTCTTAATTATTAACGATTAAAATACTCGTAAATGACACGTGATCCGTGGTAAGATTCGTAAAGGGAACCAAGGACCCTGGGTTGTAAGAGGACCAAAAACAGAGTGGGGTGACCAGTGAATAAGAGTCCGAGGTATTACCTAGGAGGAGACAACAAAAATGGGGCACCTATGACCTCGTGGACTTCTGAAGGAAGAGGACGGGTGTGACTTAGATGTCTCGAGGGACGTAAAATTATCACAGACATGTGACGACTGGGCATCTGAGTACAGTGGAGGAAAGGGGTGAACTTAAGGTCTGAGGAGGTCGGTCCCGGGTCCGTCGTCACTCTATAACTTATCCGAAGAGTTTGTATTACATATGTTCTCTTTAAGGAAAGAAAAGGGAGGTCAGAAGAGGTAGAGTCGTTTCTCGAGGTGGTGAATGGATTACAAATTCGGTTTGTGGGATATTTACTGGAAAAGAGAGAAAAGGGAGTATAGGGCATAAGTTTGGTAGTCTGTGAGAACAGTCAGAATGTAAGTTTTAAGTAAGGGTTCGACCTTAGTTCTAACGGCCCTCTCTCTAGTCGTCGTTGGTGTCTATACGTCTACTATGGTGAGATTACCGTCTTTCGTTTCTCCTTGATTTCTCGGAGAACTCCCACTTTCTCCTCTCACTTGTTCGACCGAATTTACACGTGGGTACCGCCTAAGTACAGTTACATACCGTTTTGGTTATGTCATAACATTTCATTTTATTTCATTTTTATTTTTAAAATTTTTTTTTAATTTTTTTTTTTGTTTGATTCTAGTCCCGTAGACCAGAAAAGTACAGCACCGTTTATCTTCCCCCTTTTACCTTTGTCACCGTGTAAAATAAAAGAACCCGAGGTTTTAGTGAAACCTGTCACTGATGTCGGTGTTTTAACCTTCTGTGAACGAGGAACCTTCTTTTCGATACTGTTTGGATCGGTCGTATAATTTTTCGTCTCTGTAGTGAATCGGTTGTTTCCAGGTGTATTAGTTTCAATACTAAAAAGGTCATCAGTACATACCCACACTCTCAACCTGAGATTTCTTCCGACTCACGGTTTCTTAACTACGAAAGTTTGACACCACCACTTCTTCTGAGAACTCCCAGGGAACCTGTCGTTCTTTTAGTTTGGTCAGTTAGGACCAAGGACTTATAAGTAACCTTTCTGACTACGACTTCGACTTTGAGGTTATGAAACCGGTGGACTATGTTTCTCGGTTGAGTGACCTTTTCTGGGACTACGACCCTTTCTAACTCCCGTCCTCCTCTTCCCCTGCTGGCTCCTACTCCACCAACCTACCGGAGTGACTGAGTTACCTTGGCCCTCTGTCACTTTCTGTCCCTTCGGACCACACGGTATCAGGTACCCCAGTGTTTCTCAGACTGTACTGACTCCTGACTTGTGCACACGTGCGTATTAGAATGACGTAAGGCTAAATGTCTACTCCTCGGACTCCGCATTTCGTTACTTCCTTCCCGTGTCTTTCTGCCATAAAAGGGGTTAAGTAGGTCATCCATTTATTCTCCAACTAGTATTAAACTAGGGTAATTAGATCAAGGTTTCAGACACAAGAATCAAAGATAGTCATTTTAGAGAGTACAAATTATAATACTGCCTTTCTAAACCCTGTCTCTCTTTCTGCTGATCTACAGTTTCCGAAGACAAACATACATCGATTGTCGTACTTAAATCAAAAGAAGTTTTAAAGAACAAGGGTCTAAATTTATCTCCGGTACATTTACGGTTTCAGAAAAACAAAGTTTTAGTAGAGAGAAAGAGGAAAAGAAGGACGGAAGATGGGGTAGAGAGTGAAGAAAGAACGTCAGAAGTGTGGTGAACTTATACGGGGTGTTCAAACCTTGTCATTTGAGATGTCAATGCCGGTAACAGATCATGGTATTCGTGTTAGGTAATCGTTGAAACCTATACTTGTGTCCGTTAAATAATTTCATTAGTGATTCGTCCATTAAAAATGAAATTCTTACTGTGAGAGAGGAAAACGGGAATCCAAAGTGATGGGAGAAAACCTAAATCTTTTCACTTCTTTTGTAAATTTTAGGAGACAGTCACGGAGGACTTTTCTTGAAAGGAAGAAGTATATTGTTTCTATAAAAAAGAATACAAATAGTAACAAGAGGAGGTTATTTTTTGTTAAGGACCAATAAAAATCCAGATTTTTTTTGGTTTTTAATAGCATCTATTTTACTCTTCACTTTGAAGATATCATTTATCCTATACCGTCGGAAGAAGTTGGACTCCTCTACCGTACTCTTTTCGGTCGTACTCACCTTTGTAGTTCACGAACTCTGTCCGAACTAGAAAGTTACAAGTCGAATAAATCGATTTCAGTGTCAGTAGTGTCAGTGGGTGACCAGAAACGTCTGTGAGTCAGACCCACCTGACAGTGTATCCCTATTTCTCTTTTCTTCGTCGAAATGACAAACATAGTCCCTCAACGTGTAATGACGGTTGTCTCTCTTTTCATTTAATGAAAGTTTACGACGGGGAGGTCACAGTTGACCACGTCCGATTCTGGGATGGTCGGGGGCGTCACAGTCCACGGCCACGACCCCCTGTAAACGTTTGTGACTGTCCCACCCTCATGGATTGTCCTCCTCGACCCGATCTTTCAAAGGGGGGGCCTATTGATTTCTTTTTTGTCTCCTCTCACTTCGTGTCGATCAAAGGACCACCTCTTATTAACATCGTGGAAGACAGTGAGTAACGATTTTATCAGGGCAATACATTTATGTACGCCGAACGAGGGTAGTTATCAACGGACGAAGTCAAAAAGAAGAGGTTTATCTAAACTATCAAAGATTTGTCGTTCCTAACATCGAACATAACATAAAGAAAAGATCTGTGTTACGGTAAGGGAAAACGGACGAGATGGTCGGTCGTGTCTATACTTAAGAGAATAGGGGTGAAACAGAGGAATGAGGGATTTGTACTCCTGTCTGGAGTAGTTCTTATCCGTCTATTGAGGAGGGACCCGTAACAAATCACTTGTCTGAAAGTCTGAACAAGAGGACCATGAAGTCGTGTGAAAACAGTATAGAGATTGATCCTTTCAATTTTGATTTTACACTAAAGGTCTTGAATCGTACGCCGTACGTACGTACATGTACGCGCGTGTGTGTGTGTGTCTCCTCTGTTATTTTAGAACTTTATTAAGTTCAGGTAAATTTCAAAATAATTTTGAAATCACGTACCACCCATAACACGATCCACAACGCCTATTGTCTCTTGACTCATTCTGAGTGGGTATTCCTAGATGAGAGACCATTTCCTCTGTCTGTCCCTGTATTTATTGAGAATTCTCCTCTGTCTTCTTATTTATTTTGAAACATTCTCACAATTAATGTAGGTATTAGTGTCTCCATAATTTGGTGACCTCGATCTCAAATTCGATGTATTTATCAAAGTCAATCTGGTAGGAAGAAAGGTGTGTATCTGAAGTCGTGTCGAGACACATAACCCACTAGAAATAAAGTTTTAAGAGAGAGCCATTATGTCGAAAGATTCAACTAAAGTACAGAAAACCAGAAAGAACGATTTAATCGTGAAGAGAAACGTTTATGTATATATAACACGACAATTAATAAACAAGAGGTGCGGGGGAGGTCATGAGGGAGAGGAAGATATCAGAAAATGGATAAAAGGACAGGTAAGATAACAGTAGAAGAGAGGAACAGTGGAAACGGGTATAGACGTTATAAAGAGGTCTGTGTTACGAAAGAAAAGAACATCATAATAGGATGACCATCCTCTTAGTTAAAAGAAAACTTCCCTTTTATAACAGTCTTCCTGTTATTAAGGGGAGTTTATTAGGGAAATTAAGACCCAGTACGACCTAGAACCTTGTTCACTCACAGAAAGAAACATTGACAGGTACCGAGATAATTGTTTTGATGACCGCAAAGAGACTTCGTATTCGTCAACTTTCTCCGTTCTCGTGTCTGTATTTGATTGTGAAACTAAGTCGTGTCCCAACCCTACACCATACATACAGGAGAGACTACCCACCCACTCGGAGAAGACCACCCTATTTGTCTCACTTACATGCGCTCGGGGGTGACAAAGTCCACTGCGAGAGGACATAAAAACAAACGGATTGTGAAGTAGGTATAAGTCATAGAGTGACTTGGGGTCGGGGTCCTGACACTAAGTCACACCAGGACGGAGTACGGAAAAAGTATGTGTCTTTTCTCCGATTTTGGGTCATTGTAATTCACTATCAGACGTACAGGGACTCGTTGACCATATCCTTGGGCAAAAAACAAAAACAAAAACAAAAAAAAGGTTTAAGTCACGAGATAAAGTTTTGATCGTAGAATGGGGACCACGTCGTGCACTCCTGCAGTGTACCGTCAACCAACTGTGAGTGAACTATTTTTGATCTAGAAATGAGATTTTACGAGTACTAACATTTCTTGGTGAATCCTTAATTTACATTGACAAAAAAGGGGTAAAGGAGAAAATTTTGTACGAGACGACTAAAGCTAATCCGGCTTTTATAACATTGACACCAAATCGAACATTATCACTACGAAGTGGTTGGTTCGCACTCTACCTTCAAGTTCTTTGTAGTCACCTCTTTTCCCTCGAGAGGAGTAATTATTTTCGTTAATCACACCGGGGTCGACTCGTCGGTTGAGCGGGTCCCCACAAGAGCGCGTGACGTTCGTAGACTCACGTCAGACAATTGACCCGTTCGGTGAGAACCGTCCTTCGATTTATAACAGTAACTAAAATTAACAAGAGAGGTGAAATGTTGAGGACTAAGCGTCGGCTAACACGAATTCCTCTCAAACAAGAGATCTCTCTTGAACGCGACACAGACCGGGAGACTCTGTTGGTTTCATCAGACGTAAAACTTTTTAGTTTCATCCTGTTTACTAAAGACATTTATCGTCTCGTTTTTTGAAGACACGAGTCACTGATTAAACCTCACTTAGCACGGACGTCCCTCAGTATCCACCTGTGTTATCAGTTTGGTAACTTAGATTCAGGGCCTTGTCTTTCGGGTCACATCCACCCCTTCTAATTCTCCAAGGCGCTCTCATGTCTATCCTAAGGGGGTCAGTGACCCCTGTTTCTTTGAATGTGTCAAACCTCCTGAAGGTCGTAAAGGACCGGGAACGTTTTGAAGTGGTGACGATTCCTCTCCTTCCAAGAGAGTCTATAGTTTTTGTCTGTGTGAGGCAAAGAAACAAATTAATACTCAAATAACATTTACGTATACCCTTATTTTTCCCTCTCTTTTAATAGTATAGACGGTATTTAGGTCAGGAGACTCGTTGACCTTGTGTCAGAAACGGTAGGTCTTGTGTCGTCATCGAGATCAATCGGACGCACTCGCAACCACTGGCTTACCGGTGGGGTCAACGAGTCTTGAGTCGAGAGGAGAGGGACTACCCATAAAACAGAGACGATTACTTATGTATTGGAAATAAAAAGAAAAAAGATTAATAAATTAAGTCAAAGATGAAATAAAAACGAAAAATGACGACGGTAGAGGTACGTCGACATCACCTAACAATGGTGAAAGACTGACAAGTCGGAGAGTGGTGACGGGAGGAAGGATTACTGTGGTTTAGGAGGAGCCTTCCTTAAGAGGTAGTAGGGTAGTCTACCTCCAGAGGTAGAGATAGTTAGCACCATCTCTGTTTCGGAGTGAAGATGACGTTTTTAATTCCCTGGGACTTAAAGAGAGAAGGAAGATCTTGAGAAGAACAAGAGTCTTTCTTGATAGAATACGGTTATACTAGTAAAGAAGATTTTGAAGTTTAGAACTCACTTACTACGTTCTTAAACTTTTACTGTTCTCCCTAATAACTAGAGTCGTTGTCATCCTGTATGTCTTGTACCACTAAGACACGCACTGGAACCGAGGACAATAAAACGACTGAAAGACGTGAAAGACATGTAGAGAGTATGTCCTCTGGGAGTGTCTGTGACGTCTAAACCCAGACCTAGTAGTGTTACTTCGCTTATAGCGTTATTTCGTTCAGTGTACTTAGAAAGAAAACAAAGGGTCACGTATAATTTCAATATAAATATGACATCACGTCAGACAATCCACAAGTTACCGTAATACAGAAATTTTTGTTACATATACGAAATTAAAATTTTAATCACGACAACCCTTTTACGGATTATGTCCCAACGGCGTGTGTAAGTTAAACATTTTTCTTTTTTTTTTAATAACGTTTCATGTTATTTTATTTCTCGTTATTTTACTCCATACGGACATAAAAAACACAAAGAATCTCTAAAGAAAGGTCATTTAAAGGTAAAGAACACTTTGTAGTCTTACATTCGTGACCCTATAAAAAGACGAACAAGTCATATTCATAAATCACGTAGTTCGTAACAGACTGGGTCTCACTCACAAGTTACCGATACATAATTTATTTATTTACTTTCTTACCTTATCGTTAATGACAACGAACGTTGGTTCAAAGATATTACGTTACATCCTTCTCCTTGAGTTTATCTCGGGTCACCAGAAAGACTTAAGTCTGTCTGACACCTTGAGTTCCTGTGAATACAAGAATCTTAAATACCCTATCTCATAGCTTCCCTTCTTTCGACATGTGTCCCTTCTGACGATTATAGACATCCCCTACAGGAACTTCGAAACTCGTGTTCGAATAGATACATACGTACTCTACTTATAGATATTCCATCTTTTTTCTTCGACGGTTTCGATATCCAACTTATTATGGGATTCAATTGTGTCTATAAAAAGGGGGACGTCGGTCTGACCTCTCTGGAGTATGATGTGACCCTTAAACCATCTTAGGAACCTTTCAAGGCGGAATCGTCACCTGAGTGAATATGGATTGTACTTCCGACGAGACCCAGGCAGGATTGTTTCGAACTTTCTTTTGGAATTTCAGTAATGTAACTGAACTATCATTGAAATGAAAGACGATCTTTAATTTGTAACAAATTTACTTATGTTGTTTTAAGTGATATTTTGTTGTATTTAAAGTGTTACAGATCGTAATTTTTTAATAGTCCGTACTTTATATTTCGTCCTTTTATGGATTTTTGTCATCTTTTTTTATTCTTTTATTCCCTTACCATATTAATCGTTTATACCAAAATTATGACTTTTATGATTAATGTTTACTTTTCACTTTCACTTTCAACAAGTCAGCACAGACTAAGAAACGTCGGCGTACCTGATATGTCAGGTACCTTAAGAGGTCCGGTCTTATGACCTCACCCCTCGGAAGGGGAAGAGGTCCCCTAGAAGGGTTGTGTCCCTAGTTTGGTCCAGAGGACGTAACGTCCGCCTAAGAAATGGTTGACTCGGTGGTCCCTTCGGGTTCGTATATTAATGTTTATATACGAAATATTACATTTCTTTTTACACTTATACTACTATTCTTTTTTACTCCTAAAAGTTTTCTGGGTGTACTTTGCAAATTTCTAAATAGACTTCATATATTTAACTTTTTACGTGGTCCTCGTTAATTCTCGTCTAATTTATAACGTTTCTATACTAGTCACCTAGACTTCTACTTCGTTATTAGTAGGTTTTACTTCCTCGTGTCACCTTTTTTACTTATCTGAATAAAGTGACAGTCAGACCGTTTACAGACCCACCTACTCTCTCTCTCTTTCGCCCTCTTTGTGAACTCCTCTATTGTCCATTTTTGAACGTTTTAAATCACATTTAGTATTTGGGTATAATACTTCTCGAAATCTTTAATTTTTTATTTCTTTTTAGTTTGGTTTCGTGTAATAATAGTTTCAAAATTTTTCGTGACTATTTCTCTTTTATAAATTTCGTTGGTCCTTATGTACCATGATGTATGTCTTTTTTTGTTTTCAAAATGTCGTCTAAAGAGTAGTCTTTAATACAATAGGACTGATATCTCATTACAGAAAACTCAACTTTATGTAATAATTTGACTGTCAAGATGTAGATTATTTCTACTGAAACTTTATATTCACGATTTAGTTCAGGTAAGATCTGTTTGTTTTCTACTGTATTAAATAACGGTTTTCAGAACGAAACATTCTTTACATTTCGTTTTTACAATTCGTCTCAAGAATTCCGACTTTGTTTTACGACGATCCATCTTTAGATTTAGTTGTACTATTTTTCTTCTCGTAGTCTTTATTTTTGATTTGAGACTACAAATGGAGGGTGGTATATGTTTATAATTGAGTTTTACCTAGTAACAGGATTTATATTGTTAATGTTTATAGTTTGTAAATCTTCTTTGTATCTATAAACAATGGAAAGAATCTTATAATTTTCATATTTGATATTTTGTTTATTAACTATTTAACCGGAAGTAGTTTTGACTTTGGAAACGAGAAAATTTCATTGTCAATTCTTTTCCGTCTACATTCTCTTTTATAAACGTTTGAAATATAGACTATCTTCTGAACATAGGATTTATGTGTTTATATAGAATTTTAAGTTATTATTAAAATTTTTCGATGACTTGTTTTTACCCGTTTAGGTAAACGCGTGGTTATTTTCTCGTGTACTTTTCTATAAGTTGTGGTAATGAGTAAGTCAAGTCAAGTAAAGTCAGTGAGTCACCACAGACTGAGAAACGCTGGAGTACCTGACGTTGTGTGGTATGAAGGGACAGGTAGTGGTTGAGGGTCTCAAATGAGTTTGAGTAGAGGTAACTTAGTCACTACGGTAGGTTGGTAGAGTAGGAGACAGTAGGGGAAGAGAGTGGGAGTCAGAAAGGGTCGTAGTCCCAGAAAAGTTTACTCAGTCGAGAAGCGTAGTCCACCGGTTTCATAACCTCACAGTCGAAGTTGTAGTCAGGAAGGTTACTTGTAAGTCCTGACTAAAGGAAATCCTACCTGACCAACCTAGAGGAACGTCAGGTTCCCTCAGTTCTCAGAAGAGGTTGTGGTGTCAAGTTTTCGTAGTTAAGAAGTCGGGAGTCGAAAGAAAGACCAGGCTGAGAGTGTAGGTATGTACTGATGACCTTTTTGGTAATGAGTAATTCTGTTACGTTTAATTTTGGTGTTGTACTATTTTGATGTATAAGTAATCTTATCCATCTAAAAAAAAAATTACCGTTACAGTTCACGGCTACTTTGTGTTAATCTTGAGGGTATGTAACAATTACCTTTGAGTTTTACCGTGATAGTGAGGTCTTTAGTCCAAATTGTTAAAAAATATTTCCATTGGTATAGAAATGAGATAGTGGGTCGTTAAAGTCAGGTCCATAAATGGACTCTCTTTACTTCTAAATACAGGTGTGTTCTAAACATGTGATTACAAGTCTCGACGAAATAAATATTGTTAAGTTTTAACCTTTGGTCCCGAAGGGACCGTCAGGTCACCAATTCTTAGACGGAACGTTACGTTACGTTCCCCTGTGGTCAAGTTACGGACCAGGCCCTTCTAGGGTGTACGACGTCCCGTCGATCCGGGTACCCGGTGTTGATAACTCGGACGAGAGATCTCGGAGTTGATGACTCGGGTGCACATCGTTGATGACTTCGGGTACACGGATCTCGGACGCGAGGTGTCGTTCTCTTCGGTGGTGTTCCTCTTCGGGCGTGTAGTGGCGATCTCTCATCGAGGGAGAGAAGTGTCGATTTTTTCGGGGGTGTGTCGTTACTTCTGGGTTATGTAGCTATTCTTTATTCATCTTTATTTAATTTTTTTGACCTTTGGTGGCTTTACAGGTAGTTACTAACTTACATATTTATTAAACACCATATAGGAAAAAGTCATTATTTTTTTCCTTGTCAGATATCGATACGTTTTTATGTGTTTACTTATAATTTTAATAATAAAACTCCTTTTCTTTAGTTTGTGTTCTGACAAATTACGGATTAAGAAAGTAAGTTGTATTAATATATATACTTGATATATATATATATATATATATATATATATCATATTATATACCACCATAAAACAATACCTTCGGGTTTTTTGATTATGTTTTCTGAGATACACAAACAATTTTGAACACTTTGATGTGAATTTTATCCCCTACTAATAACAACTCCGTCAGGTTCACGTGTGACCTTTTCTTAAAGGTCTGTTGTAAAGTCTTCCCCCACTCAAATCATTATTGTTTCTCGTCTCTATTATACCTGTGACGTTCACGTCACCCAGTGGGAGAGCTGTCTATGTCTCACTCAGCTACGAAAGTACCCAATCATCGGTTAAAGATATCGGAGTTCTGTTTCTTTCAAGGACGACTTTCCGACCGTAATCGACTAACGAATCCCACGATACTCCCGTAGAAACGGATTAAACCTCAGTCCTTCCGACAATCACTACTAGTCCCAACACCCCTTTACCCCTAACCGTTGTCAATGTTTCACCAGGTCAGTCGCAGCCCCCACTGGAACCAAGACCTGAGACGAAGACACCGGAACCATACTCCAGAGTATGGACACCGGAACCCCGTCCTGAGGTGCTAATAAGATATATTCAACATAGAGTCATCTGGACTAATTTTCGTTCCGGTATTTTCCTATCCCCACGACCTCACTTAGACATCATTTACGGATTGATATAGGGGTTCTTCAAGTTCTACTCGAAGAAAAAGGTTTTCGAACTTAAACTCTTCAGAAGAGACAACCGACTCACTGTATACTGAGGATTAACGTCACCCCTCTTCCTTCTGTCACCTTCCTAAACGTTCTCGTCTCCAATACGTCAACGGGGCATGAAAGAGGTACTAACCGTCGTCTCGACTCTGAGTTCTAAACTCAGAAGACTGGTGGATCCTTAAAACCACCATCAATGAACAAGTACCCTAGGGACCCCGTATCTCTCTACCGATCGGGAGATTCCGAAAGGGACTGAACAGTTTATTTTCATTGTTTCCATGTCAGAACTTTATTCGGTGGCATTATCTCTAATTGTTGGAGAGTTACATGTTTTAATTTAGAAATTTGACTTAACCTTCGACCCATGGGGACTCGTACCTGAAACACTGGAGTTCCCAGTATAACATCGTATATTGATCATGAAGTAGGGAGAAATACAGGTTTATGAAAAGGTGACATACGTATATGGTATAAACTGATAGGTATTAGTCAACTACCAGTATATTAAACACAAGTGGAAAACCGATAATACTAATTACGACGGTACCTGTAAACAATTCGTCGTCTTTCATCACTGTCGTCAGTAGTAAACTGTATTGACCACAAGGTTAGGAGAGAAGGTTTACCTTGGAGTTGGACGGAAAACTTCATTAGAAGGTAACACACACTAGTAACTCTCTCCGTCGTCGGTTGAGTACGACGTTTCCGAAATCCCCGGTCGGACACGTCAAGGCATGGACCCGTCGGTTCCTTACTGGTAAACTACATCTCAGTCAGGTACTCGGACTCCAAGAACTTAGAACCTCGTTTGGTGAGTCACTACACTCTCTACTGACCTTCAGTGAAGTGCCGACGATGACGTGTCGTAGAGTCTCTGTGAGTGAAGGACGACGAACTGAGAAGACCCCGAGATCGACAGACAGGAGGTCTCTAGAAACCCAGAAAGGACCAGTGATCGGAGGTCAGTTAGGACCTCCGGGTCCTAGGAAGGTTATTTGGGAAACACGAACCCTCTAAGTCAATAAAAAAATTAATTTCGATACATACATATAATGAAACATGTTATGAGACGAGACACAGTAAAAGAAATACCAAGACACACGTTTGAGGAATTCTCCGTCCCATACTGACTCGACCGGTCGGTGGTAGGATCCTAGCAGGTTCCCTCTAAGTCCACCCGTCTATTCTGTGCTAGAAGGTCTTACGTTTGATTAACGTTCATGTCTGTAAAACAAAATGTCAGTTCTTGGGTTGGATCAGGTTGGGTAAAGAAACCTCTCAGAGTGTGGTAGTTTGTATTATTGGATGTTCCTGAAAATACTCTTCCACCGAGTACTCATTCCTACGAAGTAGCCCCCCGGACCTTGCAGAGTCTTTCCCCGTCACATTTGTCGTACATAAAGTACACCGAAGTAGACCCATTATGTCTTTCGAGGTTCCTAAATAGAAAGATACGGTCACTTAAGGTCGACAATATTCTGGGAGTGTACCACTGGGAACTCTCGAAAACGTTTATGTGTGTCCCTCTTAGGGTCAATTTCAAGTCTGGAGAGAAAGGAGTCGTGAGATTGGTAATACTGAACAGACGTCAAATGTCTCGAGACCAAGGTTGGGTCCCCGACATCCAGTGACGAGGGACTAAAAAATCCCGTTACGTGTTTCCATGTTTAACATAAGAGACCGGACTTTTCCTTAAGTACCCAAAACTCTCCTGTCGTTTACTCCAGCGACACTTGATCTTGAATCCACAATTCTTTTTGTCCGAGTGGCTTACAATTAACGAAGACCACTAATAACGTTACACGACCCATAAAACGAAAAAAGGGGTTCACGTCCGAGTTACACACTACTGTTTATAACCACTTCGGGAAAATGAAATTAACACTAAGACCTCAGATCTGAGGGAATGGACGACGATCGACGGTAAGTGGGAGTAATGTCCAAAACGTTTAATCTGTCAGTGAGACACCCATAGATGATATTCCACGTGCTTCGTTTACGACGAACCCTTTCTTATATAATAATTTGGATGTCCCATTCGACAATGTCCGTGACACGGAGATTGGACGACAGAGGTAGAGGAGACGGAGGACACTACTTGTGTCTGACGAGGCTTGCAATTTTTGTCTCTTTGACTTTAGGTTATAAGTATAGAGTCGTATTGTCCTTATTTTACGAGTATCCGTTAAACAGTCACAAATAATTGACACTGGATCTTTTTACGTTGACACCGTCACAGAAGAGTGTACACACACTGTCCTACCCTAAAAAAAGGGGGTGGGAGAAGAAAAGATTAGGGTAGGGGCAGACAGACCATTTTGTCTCGTTTTCACTTGGACAGTCGTACTACTATGACTCCTTCAACCAGTTACAGTTACCCCTTTTTAGGAGAACGATACAAAAGGACCCTTTTTTTTGTGTGATTTCTAACGGGAACGGTCGTTCAGGACCCGGGACTCCTCTGGTTGGGTTGTCTAGGGACATCCTTTGACCCTTCTTGACCAATCGTCTATTAATCCCGGGACTTTCGTCCTCTTGTCGAATTTGTTGGCTCTCGTGCCGGTTACCTTTTCTTTCTTCTCGTCTCTTCTGTGGGTGTCCCGGAAGACCTCACTGACACACCCGAAGGTCCACTGAGGTGGGTTTTGGTTGTTATTTTGTTTTGTTGGTGGGTGTTCTCTTAAAATGGGGAGGAAGACATGAAGGATACAAAGGAATTCCCAAAGGAAAGTCATTCCCTCCCATAAACGGGACCACCGAGTTTACCATTTCTCAGACGGATGTTGTGCCCTCTGGGTCCAAGTTCTGGGTCCAGACCTTCTAGGGGACCTTTTCCCTTACCGATGGGTGAGGTCGTACCTCTTAAGGTACGAGTTTCCTCGGACCGTCGGATGTTCCGGTAACCCAACGTTTCATAGCTTACACTGACTCGTTAATTCTGAAAGTGAAAGTTCTGTAATACCCTTATGGGTTTCCCACTGGACACAATACAGTACAAAACAGTTATAGGATAATCCCTTAGACTTATGTTAAATATAACATTGTCTCGGGACCCTCTCGTCGTGTTATGGGGACAAGAACCATCAAGAAAGTACAACGTTTCTTACATCCGTTCCGTGGTAACCCAATGGAGAGTCCTACATTCTTAATTTCTAAAATTTTAAATTTTTTATTTTTTGATTTTTTTTTTTTCCGTACTTTTCTTTAGAAGTCTCTGAAACTTTTTTAAAAGATGAACGACTTATGTCAGTTATATAAAAACTTATGGTTTTTTTTTTGGTTTGTTTGTTTGTTTTCCCTCCCCTATATACATAGGGATACCGACTAAGTACAACTCCAAACTGTTACTTTTAAGACATTTCGTTAATAGGAAGTTAATTTTTTTTTAATAATATTTTTTTTTTATTTATTTATTTATTTTCTCCTTTCCTGTGTGGGAGTCGTCAACGGGTCGGTCCGTCGGGTCTCTTGACCTTGTGACGAATGGTAGTAGGTCCGATGTTGACCCCGAGTTCGTCAATTTGCCAGAAAGACGTAGGGGTGACGTTAAGGATATCAACAAAGGAGTCTTCCCTCAAAACAACGAAAAAAAGACCTCGGTGTACCTCTACGACGTTGAAAATAAAAATCAAAGGTGACGAGTACAACGAGGACTGAAACCACCTCATTTACCTTACCACTCTGGTCTAAGTCTTATATAATGTTGTCACACACACAACGAGTCAACGAGTCAGTACAGACTGAAAAATGTTGGGGTACCTGACATCGAACGGTCTAAGGAGATAGGTACCTTAAAAGGTCCGTTCTTATGACCTCACCGGACGGTAAAGGAGGAGGTCCCCTAGAAGGACTGAGTACCTAGGTTGGGTGCAGAGGACACAGAGGACGTAACCGTCCACCTAAGAAATGGTGACTCGGTGGACCCTTCGGGTGTGTTGTCGTCCTGAAGATATTTTCGACTACTTACTTGAATACATCTCTAACTCCTTCCGTACTACGTCTGACCGGAGGAAGGAGAAGGGGACGGGCGGACCAGACCGGAGAGAGGAGAGAGGTGGGAGAGAGGAGACGGAGTGAGTCATAACGTGTACCTTGGGTAGGACTCGGACTACAGTTTCAGTCCCTGTATAAACTGAAAAAGGATTGTTTTAGTGTGGGTGTTTCTTTTGAAACTCGGTAAAGTAAATTAAGAGTATTTTGAGTCAAGTAATCTATATTAATAATAAAGTGTAGTGTCTAATCCTTTTACTTTGACTCGTTCTAATTCATTAACCAGGTTCTAGTATCCTACCTCTCAACGTCTTACTTTGACTCTCAAAGGTTCAGTTGAGACTATTTGACTAGCAACAACAACAAGTCAGTGATTCAGAACGGACTGAGGAACCCTAGGGTACCTGATAGTGGACGGTCCGAGGAGACAGGTACCCTAAAGGGTCGGTTCTTATAACCTCACCCATCGGTAAAGGAAGAGGTCCCCTAGAAGGGTTTTGTCCCTAGATTGGACACAGGGAACGCAGAGGAGATAACCGTCCACCTAAGAAATGGTGACGATGTGGGTCCTTCGGGTGTGTAATCCATATTTCCTATAATGTTTCATACACACACACATATTAAAATCGGACACGGACATGACACACTTCGTTAGTATCTAAAAAGGTGTTAATGAACATCTGAAGAATCAAATCACTTTTCCTAGTTTGTACAATGTTATATCCGGATCTTCGAGTTTGTACTCTTCTAATCTAAAAAAAGTAGAAAAAACATTCGTCTACTTCACTTTCACAATCACTGAGTCGGTACAGACTGACAAACACTGGAGTACCTGATATCGTATGGTGGTCCGAGGAGACTGTACCCTAAAGGGTCCGTTCTTATGACCTCACCCAACGGTAAGGGAAGAGGTCCCCTAGAAGAGGTGGGGTCCCAACTTGGACCCAGAGGACGTAACGTCCGGCTGGGAAGTGTCGGACTCGGTGGTCCCTTCGGGGTATACGTTCGTATATGTACCCCGTAGATTGTACTGCACCCGTGACACGATCCGTGTTCCTACGTGCGTACTTCGGATACAGCAAGAACAGGAGTTCACAGTGGGTAGTTTCCCTGTCCACTCAGACTGAGTCGAAAGTGAAGAGGTCCGTTACCAGTTCTTGGAATTTACCTCAACCGACGGTATCGACGTGGGTAGTGACTATAGAAGTCCTGAGTCGGGAAATATCGGTAAGACTCGGGATAAGAAACGTGACAACACAGAGAACCTCTATGTCACGTCTTTCTCAACGAACCCACCTATAAGAAACTTGGTTAAATAGGTTCTTCGGTCCTGATTGTCCGTTCGAGTAGAGTCTTGACTTTTTATTCCCGTAATTAAGTCTTCCTTACTCCTCTTTCTCTTACATCCTTACACATACACACACACACACACACACACAAAGACAAGTATACGTCCCTATTGTTGTCTTATCCAGTTCTGAATTTCTTTTTACACAGACTTTCTAGAGTCACGTAGAACTGTGTACTCAAACTGTATTGTCGGTGTATATACCTGACAGGACAAAAGTAAACTTGTTAAATCTTAAAGTTTCTGTTTTTATAGTTAAACAGATTTATTTTTCCTCACCCTTCTAAACTGTATACGAACAGAACCTTTAATGAGTTCTATTTTTGACTTCAGTCTCTAGAGTTGGTATTTATCCACTGTTCAGTCTCGTCATTTATACGAAGTTCTTAGGTTCACGGGGTGAATTATGTTAGAGTCCGAAACTTTAGTCGGGACCGAAGGTTTTTAACCCGAAATTTGAGACCACCCCATAAGTCTCGAGTTTTCAGTAAAGATAGGACATCCCGAGAACACTTCTAATTTCCATCAAAAGTGTCAGTGCATGGTGTGTCAGTGCGAGTTATTTACTACAACTGGTACTAAAATTATAACATAATTCTTTGGTGCAAATCCTCAAGACATTTGAGGGTATACGGAGGGTAAAGTTGGAAGTACCAACGTTGACAAATTAAATATGTCGGATAAGGGCGTTTCGTTACGGTCATGTATATGAAAAGGAGTATAAATGACCTCTACTTCAAGTCGTGTGACTGGTAAGTAGAGAAATACTCACTGTTGGAACGGTAGTTGAAAACAAAGTTTAGACTTAGTAAACGTAAAGGTTAGTATCTTATAACCTTTTCTGTAAGAATCCCGTAAACCTAAAGGATATGGATCACACTAAATATCAAAGAAGAAATTTAGAGACTTTACAAATTTGCTTTTCTCCTTCCAGTACAAACGTCCAAAATTCAATTTACAACCAGACCGAGGATGTTTCTTCTTATTTCCCGTAATCGGGAACCCTTAAAGATCAACCTAAAGGATTCCTCAGTATCGGGTAGGACAACAAAGATGTTTCACCGAATGAACGTTAGACGAGCACATAGAGATGACTTTATTAATTGTCTCCGGTAATCTTTAAGTACCTTTTTGACACGGAATTTAAACAAGGGGACACTTAAATTAAAATCTTTAATTACTCGAAACGACTATGTAAAAGACTCATTTAATCACTTTTTAATACATTAAGACAAATCGATCCAGTCCCTAAGACTCGAGGTTGGATTGTCCCGTAGAGAGACGTGGACCGTATACGACTTCTGGTCGGAGACAAAAGGAAACCCTCGAAGAGTCATATTGACCGGAGGAATTACACTCAACCCCGACCCCTCCCCAACTACTCAAAGAGTAACTCTCTTACCCTCGGTCCCTTGCCCCTTGACACGGAAAGTTTCCCAGGGATGTGAAACGTTACTCCTACTTCATCCACACCATTGTCCCTGACCCTTCAGGACAAAAATAAACAAAGACTCCTTTACTCAGTCACACTTTCTAAGAGTCCGTTAATTAGTTATTATTAATATGGTTTCGTGTCTTACCACCTTTGAAGACATTCTTCCTGGCACGAAGATACACTTGACTTACGGGGGTGAATTAACATAGAGAAAAAATCAGGTCTCCTTAACACCACGACGACTTACTCACCCTAATTAAAAGGACTTCTAAGGATTCCGAGAAGACGATCGGACCTCCGACAAACACGAGAACCACAGAACTACCTGTGACTCCCGATCGTCGGTCCGGTTGAGTGTCGTATTAAATGTGGTGTCAAGACTTCTCGACACACATCGAGGAGACAAGTACACAACTCGTGGATATGGTGGGTCGACACAATAAAGGACATTAGGAGTGCTGTTGGGATACCCAATACTATTGGGACCTCGTATTTATGACATAGGTTCTAGTCTACAGGACTCATATCCCCTAGATCTTATACTGAGATCGTACAGATGACTTTTTCTTTTGACTAGATTCTAACATAAATCAACCCATCAAAAAATTTGATGGGGTGTGGTTTCTATTGGTTAACAATTTGGGTATTTACTTAATTGACAAAACAAAGAACTCTGAGTTCTAATCTAATTTTATCGTTGTTAGGTCGTGAATCATAATTTTTCCTCCCACCCTTTGTAATAATTTTTGGGTTCCGCGGATCTCTACAAAGATGAAAGGATCCCTTCCTACCGTATAAAACATAGTCTTCTCTTGATTTAGGAAGCTAACGAGAGAAGACGGAACCACAACTGTCAGATAACAATCGTCTCGTGTAACACTCCGAATTTATAAGTTTCCTGTTTTCTGATGAAAGGACCATCCTACACTCTTCGAGTATAGTACTCTAATTATACACCGTCTCATCAGAGAATAGAAAAATCTAAATCCGATATTCCCCTCTCTTAACCTCCTTCTTTTTCTACTTCTTCCTCCTCCCCCTCCCCTTCTCCTTCACCCCTCCCCTCTCTGGACTGATTATACAGGAGTCGGAAAACTCCATCTCGAGTAAAATGCATTCCCAGTTATTTATAAAAAATTTACCCTTCCGATTATTCGTCAAATTTAAAGAACGTAAAGACATCTGTTTGGTGTAAACGTAGGATTTAGAGATCATTTTAGACGATGTGAGTTTCATAGAACCCACTCATGAGAAAACCACCTTTGTTCTTTTCCCGACTAGAGGGATCGACGGGACCGTATTTCTCCTTTTTCTCCTTTCGACGTCCTACGGTCCACACTCACTCAGGGCCGTCGGACTTCCGGTCCTACAGTGTCTCTCACCTACGGGAGCCCTCCCTGACGTCCAGGAGGACCCAAGTGTCCCGTCGTAGTACCCTGTCCCTGTCCTACGTCCTTAACACCCACGGTGAGTCAGGGGAGGGTAAACGAATTAGTTCGAATCATTTCGTAAAAACTCTTGTCTCCATTCAGACATGCATATTATTCCTCCATTTTTTTAAGGCTACCCACCCGAGTAAAAAAAGTCTTTCAACTTTATTTTGGATTTCTTCAGAAAAAATTTTTTATAACATAAGAAATTGAAATTTTTTAATTCAAATCCTGGATAAGTTCAGTGACCAATATACATTATATCTAAATAACTTATAACATTATCTCATAAGGTACTTGAAAATTGATGTGACTTCACACTCGATTCAAGATTCGGTTCAAGATTCTGAGGGTCGACGCCTTTTGGTAGAAACATTGTTACCGGTCCCACTGATCCAAAAAAGTCACATATTTTATGGAAAAAATTTTCCTTTACCCTCTCCCTTTTTTTTACCCTTCCTCTTATCTTTTCTACGGTAGTGTAGGGCGCAGGAGATGTAGACGAGTGGGTGGGTCCGGTATTTTTCACGAGTTAAGTAAAGGGACACTTGGAGGTGGGGATCAACAACGACAAGTAAACGAGTCAGTACAGACTGAGAAACAGTGGGGTGCCTAACGTCGTACGGTCCAAAAGGAGAGGAAGTAATAGAGGTCTTCAAACGAGTTTGAGTACGGGTAACTCAGTCCCTACGGTAGGTTGGTAGATAAGGAGACGGTAGGGGAAGACGACGGAAGTTAGAAAGGGTCGTAGTCTCAGAAAGGGTTACTCGGTCGAGAAACGTAGTCCACCAGTTTCCTTTTAAACATTTACAGATCTCTTCTCATTTGAGGTCCACTTTCTTTGTCGTCAGTCAGATGGACTGTTCCTTCTCTTACAACGGTCAGTCCTACGATAGACCGACGAACCAGTAAAGACTAGTATACTTCGGGTCCTGTTCCACCGTACGTAGGTAGTCACTGTCATTTAGGTCCCCCCAAACAGAGGGACTTGTTTTGGTTCTGTACAGTACCATCTCTTTCCCGTACGTAAGAGTTGTCCCAAAACCGTGTCCATGACCATGGAGACAATCGGGTGGGGTACTATTTGACCTGTTCTACGAAACTTTAACAATTGGGAAACTTTTACGTCTGAGAAAATGGGTATAAAAACAGAGATCTGGGATAGATCCACCACCGTTACCCTCTAGGAAATTGCTAACAAAATATTATTATCGTCTGTAAATAATTCTATCAAATAATACACCTCAACGTACGAAATACAGCTTCTTACAGTAAATTCAGAGCTGTTTTGCAACACTTTATCTAACAGATTTAGGGTAAATGTCTATTATTTTTTCTCTCCGAGTTTATTTAATTCTTTTAAAGGGGTTTCAGTATCTTGATAATTTATGACTTTTTCAGTCCTACCCTTACGTACGTGAGACTGAAGAGAGATTAACGACTTACATTAACTGATCCTATCTGTACTATATTTAGTTCTCTACTCGTCCCTATTTAGATATAAGGACCACAGAGGATAAAGAACTTCCAGACTAGGGGGGCGGTAACGAGAAATGGTTGGACGAGATATGATGAAAGGGTAGGGTTCAGATGGACTGGAACTCATAAAATAGTTCATCCTATCACAAGTCAAGTAGTGTAAGAGAAAATACAACGCGTAAACTATATCACTGAACGTTGAACCAGGAATTGTACGATCCGTGTCTGACAATTTTACCTAAAGATTATTTTACTTTCTTCTCTAGTTTCGACCTTTATCGAATGTAAATAAACCTAAAGTGGTCCCCTTGTAATCGAGAAATACTGTAAACTTTCTTCTACGAAAATACTAGAAATATATTATCCAAATGGTTTCCTGAGACAGAATAAATTTAAGGTCACTAGGATTTCTCTTTTAAACTAAGCACGTAGGAATCAATAGGACGTCGACTACCTGAACTTAGTAAGTACCGAATTTAAAAAAAGTAATGTTTACTTTATATCGAGTTCATATATTCTTTTTAGACCTTCAGAAAGGATATCCAGTGATAAATTTACCGACACATGTCATTGCAACGGCTGAGCTATCTGCACTCAAACTCGTTCGAGGTCCTCAACCACTATCTGTCCCTTCGGACCACGTGGCGTCAGGTACCCCAGTCTTTCTCAGTCTGTACTGTGTCACTGACTTGACTTGACTTGACTTGACGTGTCATTGACCGATCTATAAAATATTCGTTTACGAGAAAGGTGCGGTATCACCCTCACTAAACTAATAAAGAAGTTAATAGGAACCTATGGGGTTGTATTGATTGTTTTCATTATCCGTCGGATTTAATTTATGAAATGAAAAACTTCATCAATTAAGAAACTTAATAAAGACACCTTAATTTTATTGTTCTTTCTTTTTTTGTACAACTGATGAGTTTGTCATATTTGACGGATGCAAACGGGGTGTATCATGTTTTGTCCTTACTTACCCATTTTCCGTCTTCATTTTCTTCGGGAGAGTTCTACTCTACAGGTTCACCTTACGAATAGGAGAGTCGTCAATTAGTTTCGAGAGTAAGAGTAATTTGTGTGGATTCTCCGTAAGCAATAAGAGTAATTACAATTAAGTTCACACGGTCGGAAGGTCCCTCTTATCTCTAGTGACTTCGAAATCTGTTTCTTGTCTCCGCTGTGCGTCAAACACCACGAAACACATAGACTTTAAAATCCTGTACTTCCCCTTTCAAACTTTAGACACAGTCTCCACTGTGGTGACAAATGAGACAACGCAACCTCTATGGGTGGAAGTACAGACTGACGGTACCGTCTTGGTGTACTTCGTTGACGGGTGTCCGGGGTGAGTCCGGACACGAAACGTCTACCACTACGTGTCTCGGGACCTAGTACAAGACTCCCGACAAATAACTGTGTTCATTTATTGGGTGGGACCTGAGTCTCATCCAGGGATTCTGATAGACTCCAGAGGAACCCCTGTCTCCTACGAGTTCTCTCTACTCCATAGTCTCGGTACTGTTATTGATCGAAGATAGTCTCGTCAGGTAAAGTGAATAAAAACTTAATATAAGGTAATTATCAAAGTAAAATTTTTTTAATATTATGATTTTGAATATTCTTATCACACAGACCGAAAAATTTTTACAGAAAGTCCGGAGTCGAAATAATAGGGGACAAATCTCTCTCCAAAAGACTGGGAGATGGGTGGGTTCTACAGAAATGGAATCTTAAGAGACATAATGAAAGGATATGAAACGATGTCCCCAAAGGGACTACCAAATCTACCACTTCTTAGACGGACGTTACACCCTCTAGACCCAGGCTAGTGACACAACCCTTCTAAGGGACCTCTTCCCGTACCGTTGGGTGAGGTCATAAGAACGGATCTCTTAGGGTACCTGTCTCCTCGGTCCATCCGATGTCAGGTACCCCAACGTCTCAGTCTGTGCTTGGTGATTCGTGTCGTGTGTGTGAAATGATGTTCGAATTAATAACCCCCGACAAAAGAACGTGTAACAAACAGACAGAGGCCACGTCTTACCGTCGAGACAATCGAGTCCACAAAGAATTGGAGGAACTATAATCGATATAGGAAGGACACCACGGACTGCGTATCATTTACGAGTTATTTATACGGTACTTCTTGACTTACTTTGTGGTTCACATACTACTTTTCGCTATTATTGACACGTGGCGTCCTGAGTCCGTACGAACTAATACAGACCTTCTTGTCTTACCCCTAAGAGAAGAGGGGTGCCTAGATAGACGTGTGTCTCTTCTCTCTCGTGGGATCCGTTGTGGTCACACGTCTCTTTTACTTCACTTTCATGACTCCAAACCAGGTCAAAGACAGGTAAGTGTGTAAACGAGGAATCGAAGATCCAGAAGAAAGATATTCTAGAGTCTACACACGTGTGTGTACACGGTGAACCTTGATTTGAAAACTCTGTCGGTTTGGTTTCACAAAATAAGTCACTGTCACGTCGGACTCTAGTTTCATAATAGACTATTCCTTATTCCTCTTGTTTACGATCTCCGACCCTCTTGTATAAACAACCGTTGGTTACTTGAACCGACAGACGGCCGGCCTCACCGTTGAGACCAAAGTACGACTTTGTCCAGTTCGCCTCTATTTCCCTCGCTCTCAGAAGAGGGGCCCGAGGGTCTGGGAAGAACGACGGAGGTTACTCGTGTGTCTGAGTCTTTCCCTTGTCTGGGGATCTGCACAGACCCAGGAGGACTAAGAGACACCTTAGAAATACTAGGAATAAAATGTCCATGACTGTCACCCGAACTGTCTTTGTTTACCCCCATTTGTCTACGGTTAAATACTTGAATGTTCACTTCAACCCGATGGACTCTCTGTTGGGACGGTTAAGTCCGACCCGAGGAAATTTCATAAAATGAGAGTATCACAAAAAGAAAAAAAGGAAATTAATTTTTTAATTTTTTCCTAAAACAAAAGAAAATGGTTTACACATGGTGAGACGGGAAAAGAGGACATTCTTAACCAGGAAACGATGGTAATAAGAGAAGTTAAGTGATTCAGAAAAATCAAGAAACTCGTCGAGACTGATTAGTTTATTAGATAGGATGGTCCTTTCTACTCACCTTTGACTGGAACTTCAAACTAATTAAAGGTTTGATTGGTACTTCCTAAATTTTTTTAGTTCCTGGATTTAATTGGATAGCCTTTGGTTTACCACGAAGAGTTTAGGGTAGTCACTTACTCGTAATACTTATTAACTAGTGGATATACCAATTAATAAGGGTTCACTTACCCCAGATTGACGTCTCAAATGTATTTCGTAGGTTAATCTCACATTTTCAAACCACCTACCCAACCACTCGTTATTAAACAGTTTCCGTTTATTTCGAGGGTATGGAGGGGGTGGTATTCCGGTGAATGACCGTAGTTTGACGTTCATGATTCTCTATCCTGAGTCTGAAGTTAAACAATTTTGTTTCGTCTTGTTTTTTATTGGGTAGTGGTGGATACTTGGTTCTCCGACTCATAATTTATATCACTTCGTAAATCTTTATAATTCTTTACCTTCATTCTTATCCCATGATTTATTTTAAAAATGTATCTTTTTACCTTTTATGTAGACTACTATACTCATCGAATATTTTACGGGACACCCTTTACCGAGGAGACATAAAAGAAAGGAACGACTGAAAAGTTCCATTTCCTATAATAGAATTATGTTTCTTTTTTACGTGTGTTAAACTTTGTACTCTTATTATTTTTGTACTTCTAATATTTTGAGTTAGATTCAATACTACTGTGACCTTTCGACGTATTAAGAGACCGACCTGGAGACTACAGGTTTGGGAGAGGGTACTAAAAACCCTTAAGGGTCTCGAGCACAGGAGTGTCAGGAAGGTGGAGACCTAGGACACGTGTGTCTAACACAAGAGTACAGTAGAGTACGCTGTGAGTCAAGAAACCGACAAAAGTGTGTGTTTTTTTATAAGAGTATAATTACTGAAGTACTCAAACTAACTACAATCGCGTCGATTATAAATCGAAAAGAGTCTGAGATTAATGAAAAGGTTCAGGGGAAAGCCAGAGTGAAAGAAATAAGAACGACAAGGAAATCCTAATTTTTATTCTTTTACGGAGTACTCTACTCAAATCATTAGTAAGAAATATTGTTCAATAGCACTCATAAATTTATTCTATTTTATCTTATATTTCATTATAGTTTATTGAGACGGAAGGAATTCTCCTTAAAGGAATTCTCAGGGAACCTGTCGTTCCTCTAGTTTGACCAGTTAGGATTTCCTTTAGTTGGGACTTATAAGTAACCTTCCTAAGTACGACTTCGAGGTTATGAAACCAGTGGACTACGTTTCTTGACTGAGTAAACTTTTCTGGGACTACGACCCTTTCTAACTTCCGTCCTCCTCTTCCCCTGCTGTCTCCTACTTTACCAACCTACCGTAGTAACTGACCTACCTGTACTCAAACTCGTTCGAGACCCTCTATCTCTTCCTACCACTTCCGGCCCCACGACATAAAGTACCCCAGCGTTCCTCAACTTGGGTTGAAACACTGACTTGTTGTTCTCTTTATTTTTTTAGGAAAGGAGGAGTACTATTATGAATGTATTTTATATAGGGTTACAATATATGGTCGAATATGTTACTGGAACGGTATTTAATAAAAAATATTTTGAGTTTAATTGAAAACGTAGGAAAATCTGTAAGGAATTTTCGTGAAGATAATTAAGTAAGTAGGTTACTTGTTCTTGTATCTTTTATCATCCATAACGGGTAAAGGAAGAAGAACACAGATATTGATAGTGGTCTTTATATTGTCTCACAGGTAAAAGGACCTGTGACTTTTTATAAAGTTTTACAAAACTTTTAGTTTCTACTTTTAATATCGAATATCACAAGAGTTACCCATATAGAAGCTCAGGATCACTCTGTCTTGTGAACTTATATGCGACAATAGAGACAAAGACGGAGATTTTTAACGGACAAGAACACGAAATGAGTAAAATTAACTCAAAAGTGTAAAAAGGACAACTAAATGTTATTAAGATGGGTTATTTATAAATAGAAAAGTCTAAAAGAGTCAAATAATAAATCAAAAATTACAACTAAAATAAAGAAAACTCAACGAAGGATATCACTACTCGTCTTCTGAAAAAAATAGGGGTTTGACACGGTTACAAATCGGTGTAAACGGGGATCATCAAAGTAAATTAGGTACTCTAATATATAAACACATAATAAATTAATTTTTATTTTAATTTTGTTCATACAAGTAATATAGGAAGCGAGGAAGAGTTTTACAATTCGTCTGTAACTAAATATCACTAAGTAAAATATCCGATTGGTCTGTTCTTCTTGTCTATAACAATGTCATAAGCCTCCGACAATCTTTACAAAATAAAGAGAGGTAAATAAGTACCTAAATACAGAAGGTCACTTTAACATATTAAAAACACATTTTAGTAATATTTAGAACGTATAATAGAAATTCAAATAAGAATGTAGAAATATAAAGATAACAATAATAATTCCCAGAGAAAAGGGGTGTCACAAAAGATTGTTCAACGAATAATATCTTTTAGATAAGTACGTATTAATCTCGAGAAAATTGAAGATTAATACAAACCAATTTAGATGAACAAATCCTTCTATGAGTATAGTGAAGGACTGACAGATAGTATTAAATTGTAGAGATACTGAGTCAAAGAGGCTTAGAAATTTCTACCTAATTTCACGGGTGGACTGTCGACACAACTAACTCCCTCAGCTATAGACGTTCCGAGAATGGGGATACGAGTCGTGTATCTTTTGTGGCATCGTCGAGTAACACCACCACTAACAACTGTAACAACGATAATATAAGGAACCACCCAAAGTCGTAGGTCGTAAGAAGACAGAAAAAAAAAAATCCTAGTATTACACGGTGAAGCATAAGTAAGAAAAGATTAGTTTTTAACAAACCTGTTAGACTGATTCTAAGGGACGAGAAACGAGTTCGTCAGTAAAGGGAACGCGAGTACGTCAGTAGTCGAATAACGAGGGAGAGGGTGCACATAGAAAGAACGTGGTGCAGACTTTCCTTGAGGTGAGGAGGTGACAACGGTCCGAGGAACCCGTTGAGAGGGGAGAAGAGAATAAAACCAGTGAAGTCAGTCGTAAACATTCTCGTTCCAATAATTTAGTATCTAAGTCTTCGAATAGGACCTAGTCTTTTCTGGAGAGAAGAGAAAAATGTAGGATTGATGACAAGACTAGACAAGAAGGATTAATAGACATCATAGAAGATGACGACGACGACGATTCAGCGAAGTCAGCACAGGCTGAGACACGGTGGGGTATCTGCCGTCGGGTGGTCCGAGGGAGCAGGGACCCTAAGAGGTCCGTTCTTGTGACCTCACCCAACGGTAAAGGAAGAGGTTACGTACTTCCACTTTTCAGTTTCACTTCAGCGAGCCAGCACAGGTTGAGGATCGCTGGGGTACCTGACGTCGGGTGGTCCGAGGAGGTAGGTACCCTAAACGGTCCGGTCTCATGACCTCACCCCCGGTGACGGAAGAGGCAGGACGTAAAGAGACACCTAGGAGAAATGGGGAAAGAGGGGAAGTACATGGGAAGTTCATTCCCACGACAGTTGAAATTGGTCTCATTTCTCGTTAAAATAAATTCGTTTTTATTACTCAAATAAGTTTTATTGACGTTAAACCCTGTTTACTAAGTATAAGACCACTTGACATCTGTTCAGGTCTCTTATTTCTCCTCTTGTTACAAAATACTTCCCTTCCTCCTTCAATCCTCCCCAACAAAACTCGTTTTCAAGTAACCCCTTTTTACATGTACCGTTGACATTGGAACTCAATCCAAAGGGATTGTGTAAAAGTACCGTGAATTTTAAAAAGTATGGAAAAGATAATCCTTTCTATGTCCCAATATACGTTTGTGACAGTCTTCGTATCGGTTCCATTTCTAGGATTAATTGTGAGTTCATCTTTAGAGAATGTACAGATCAAGACACGGTTCTCTTTAGTTAGTCCCCAATCTCGTCCTTTAATTTTTCTAGTCAGACTGTGGTTTGAGACGGTAGAAGAGGTCAATATTATTGAAGAATAGAGTTAGACGTTCAACACGAAACGATTTTAATTTAAAATCATCGATGTTCGTTACACAAATTAAGTATAGATATTTTCGTTTTTTCTCGTTAAATAATAGTTATTTTACATAAAAGGAGAATTAGGAAGAGACCGTAACGATTACTTAACACAACCTGATTAAAAAAAAAGTTTAAGGAAAGTTTCTTAGTGGAAGTCTCATCTTACCTCGTGAACAATGTGATTTCTGGAGTCACCTTTTTAATAAACGATAGGGATTGTACTTCAGTAATATCTCCCTTAAAATGTGTTCTAAGTCGGGGAGTTCATAGGGTTAGTATTCCCGTTTGGACACGTCCCTAGTTTAGTTTTCAGTGTGTTTCCCGAAGTAAAATAACTGATCTATGTCTTTCGTGCACCAAGGGTTTATAGATTTAGAGAACCGGGGGCTCCTTACCTTTTAACAATTTGGGGTCCCAAATTGTTAGAAATCGTGACTCAATTTTAGACGAAGCTTATTCTGAAGATTTGTGCACAAACCAGATCTTTCCGATAAAGTCTAGTCTCCTGCAAAACGAATATTTCAAACGGTTCCAGTTTCCTGGAAAAATTCCTGAAAAAAAAAGAAGAAGAAGAAAGGAACGATGACGTGTGAGATTTTTGTGTACAAGAGTAGAGATCATCCAAAGGTACAAAGTAGTAAATCTTAGACATACAGTGGAACCTCATCCCCTCCCGGAAAATGGTCTTTTCGAAAAGGAGACGTATATAAATAATGTAAGTATAGAAGTAAATATATAAAATAACATGAGTGGGATTTATGAAACCTTAATCGAACGTTCCCTAGTCCGTCGTCGGTCGGTGTCTAAGGCTTGGTTTAAGTTGGAGACAAGTCTTAAAGGATCTACTACCTTAACTGGATCTAAGACTCGAGGTACACATCATAAAAAAATCCCTGATTGATCTGACTATACGACCCTAAACATTTTTAAGACTTCTAAAAACCACTGTCATTTTTCGGACCCCTTCCATCCACCCTCTAAAGGCACTTTAGGGGTGGGAGAGTTGGACCGAGTCCTAATTTCCCTTAGTGTCAAAATGACAAGTGACTTCTCTTTGTTTACGGGGTAATGTGTCTTCCCTAATCCCGGCCCTCCTCGCAAACATGAAAGATTTACCAGAACGTCAACCGGAGACTCACGTCTCGACTCTCAGTATCCGGTATAATTTTAGCCTCCGGACAGACACTCGACCCTAGTGTTTTACTTACGTTGGGTCCCACTTGGTAAGAACTCTTGGAGACTCAGTATGACTTTACTCTTGGAACTAGTATATTTCCTAAACGTCTAAAGACAGAGTCTCAATTAGACCCTTTTATAAGAATAGTGTGTTGTCCTCTCGGGGAAGGACTTCAAATGTATTGGTGGGACGTCGTCGGAGTCTGTTGTCGTGCCCTTCTTTCCTTTTCATATTTAATATGTCTATTCATATATGAAAATGTCTTTCATGTTGAAGAGACTACTGGACCCACTCGTTGGCTACGAAAGGATTTCCCGTCCTGACTACACCTCAAATCTTATGGAACACAGGGACACCCCACACACACACACGATACACTAAAGATGGACGACGGAGATAAAGTGTTTATTTATAATTGTGTCTACAAACCCTTACTTCTTTTCCTTCGGTCCTAGTAAAAGTTTAAAAGATTGAAGTGTACCACATATGCACACGTATTTACACACAGATACAACTGTGTAACATGAAACTTTATTTACCTTTCTTTACATACAAGATGAACGATACGGAGTGATAGATTTGGTGGAAATCTTCTGTATACTGAATTTCAACTGACGATTTTTTATAATTTTGTTCATTTTGTTTATTTTAACTTTAATTGTACACCCGACTCAAGAGTTTATATTAAATATATCGGTTAGTTATCGATATAAAACTCGTCTATAAAAACTTCCCCGAAACGTTCTGTGATACGTCTACTATTTCTACTTAGTGTCAACCTAAGACAAGTACCGTGAACAAGAGCACCCCGTGTGCCACGACGAAGTTTGTTTACTAGAGAGTATACTTTTTTATTACGTATATTTCTTTGTCATAAATTTTTCGTAGTACGTTTATCTGGTAATATTTACGACACTGTCTCTACATTTATTATAGAGGATCCGAAAAGTCCTCTTTCCGACAGAAATGACTCGTTCCCCCTCTACTAGTATCTCTCGAAAGAAGACCCGGGGTTCCCTGTTTACCGGAAACCTGTAGAGGTCCGTTCTTTTATTCACCTGTCTTAAGTCACCCGAAGACGGGTTGTGACATGGTAGATTCCGGTCGGAGTCCGTAATGACATTTTGTCTACCTTAAGCAAAACACACGAGAAAAGTTTGAAAGGAAAGAGATAGGATTGATTTATCCCACTGATTGAGTACGATTTCGTAATTACCGATTATTCCCACTTTAAGATGAAAAGGGTCGATGAATAGAAAAGTCAAGTCAAGTCAGTGAGTCAGCACAGACTGAGAAACTCTAGGTACCTGACATCGTGCGGTCCGGAGGGACAGGTAGTGGTTGAGGACCTCAAATGAGTTTGAGTACAGCTGACTCAGTCACTACGGTAAGTTGGTAGAGGAGGAGACAGCAGGGGAAGAGGAGGGCGGATGTTAGAGAGGGTCGTAGTCCCAGAAAAGGTTACTCAGTCCAGAAGTGTAGTCTACCGGTTTTATAACCCCAAAGGTGAAGTCGTAGTCAGGAAAGTTACTTATAAGTCCTGACTAAAGGAAATCCTACCTGACCAAACTAGAGGAACGTCAGATTCCCTGAGAGTTCTCAGAAGAGATTGTGGTGTCAAGTTTTCGTAGTTAATAAGTCGTGAGTCTAAAGAAATACAAAATTGTATGAAATTAAGAATAATGACGTTTTGTCGGTAAGGAACATATTTACCGTTCAGTCTATATTGGTCCCGACTTTATACACCTGTACGTAAAGAGACAAAGTTAAAACGGAGGAGTAGTGGGAAAAGAAACAGTAGATCCTATCCCGTCTGATCTATCGGGGAATGAACAGTCTCGACGAAGGAATCTCATTTCGGTCCTAGATCTAATCTTAGTCTGGGACAC
This sequence comes from Capra ibex, assembly GCA_006410555.1. NCBI lineage: Eukaryota > Metazoa > Chordata > Mammalia > Artiodactyla > Bovidae > Capra > Capra ibex. The sequence continues at coordinate 48,281,663 of SJYO01048061.1, read as the reverse complement.
TGATACAGGTCCCTACTTGAAGTCACTTGGACACCCAACCGTAGAAAATTTACTTTGTTTCCTCTATTCAAACTACAGATGATAATAAAATTTTGGTTCCCAGTTATAGTTCTTAACTACAACAATCGTTTTTTTTATTATTATTATTAATTAACTCCCTACTTTAGACCCTCCCCGTCTACCTAGAGTCAACTGTATATCGTGTCCCGACTACGAGGAGACTAAGACACTCCTTTCTCAGTATATACTCACGACACCGGAATCTTTAGAACAGGAAACACACCCTCCTCGATTACTCCCATTACCCCCCACCCTGACCGGACCAGAGTCACAATCCTAAGAGATACGGGTGGTACCTCAGTCGGGTCTGTTTTAATTCCAATATGTTGGGATTCACGCCATCTCTCCTCACTCTGTACCAAAGTCCTTGTATACCTTTAGTAAGAATAATCAATTTGTCTTATTCCTTACGATTATTTTCTATTTGTTTAATAAAAGGAGAGTCTACAGGTCCAACGGGACCGTTGGAGCCGCTCATGTAGACAATGGAACCTTTCCGGGATTATTTACCGAAATACAAGTATTATAGGAGACGAACTTAACCCCATAAACAGGTGTAAGGTTGTACGGACCGGAAACAGAAAAAAAAAAAATAGGGGGAGTTGTGTGGTCTCTCTCAAGATCGAAATATGAGAGAGACCATGTACCACCTATGACAACCCCTAGACAGGCTGTGACTGGTGGAAAGGAAGTGTTTAACTTCGGAGAAGAACAAACCTGACGTAACACGGTCCAGGTCTTCGTTAACACTAACCAGATTGAGAATCGGTCAGTACTAGTAGGAAAAAGGGAAGTCTGCTCGTACCAAGTCCCCAACCGTAGACTGAGTCTGGACCCGTTACTCTACTGTTCCTTTAGGACGACCCCGTAGATCCTTTCTAAGAAGAGGGACCGTTCATCTTACTCACCGTATTGTTTTCGGAAAAAGAGGTAAGAAACGAAGAACTTCTACACTTAGAACCTCCAAGTCCTCGGGGGAGAGGGACACCCAAAAAAAAAAAAAAAAAAACTTGGACTCTTCTTCGCGTAAACTGTGTGACTCCTACCTTCTCGTCTTTCTATTTTACGGTAACTATCGTGACACGCGCGGGTCAGCGAACAACACAGGTCGAGAAACGTTGGGATACCTGACATCGGCGCAGTCTGACGAGACAGGTACCCTAAGAGGTCTGTTAGGCACTCACTCAACGGTACGGGGAAGAGGTCCCTCAGAAGGACTGGGTCCCTAGTCTTTAGACACAGAGGACGCAGAGGACGCAACGTCCGTCTAAGAGAAGGGTGACTCGGTGGACCCTTCAGTGTAACTATATCGTGATAACTCGGTATTTGAGACCCAAAGAACGAATCAATCTTTTTACCAAATTAAAATACCAAATTAAGGAAGAATAAATCTGTAAGAAAATGGACATTAAGTTACGTGAGATTTCCTATAAAGGTGACGCGAAAGTTCACCCTTTGACCCCTTTCGACACTTAACTACTCCCTCAAATTTCTTTCCGGTGGCTTCAACATCGTTTCAAACCTACCGTAAACACAAACCTTCATCCAGTGACGGAAACGGTAGAAAAGGTCACGTCCTATGTTGAAAGTCCAGACCAAAGTTTTACCGTCCCAAAAAGTATACTACCCAAAGCCCCAGAACGAAGTTCTAAAAGAAGACGGAAAGACTGAAGGGGAAGATTATGTAGTGTTTGTGACGACAACGGGGAAGTGAGTGTCCTACCGAGAAAAGTCTCCAGGAACGGGACTAGAAGAGAGTTAGGGGGAAGGAATCGTTACGGTACACGACCGACTTGTAATTGAGAGAATAGAATTTTTTTTGTTGAGAAGTGGAACCTGAGGTGGAAAGGAAACAAGAGGTCTGATCTTCAAAGTTAACGGATGTCGGGTAAGGAAGGACCCACAAGGCGATCGTTGTGTTTGTGTACAACTTGGTTTTATTAGTAGATGGGACATTTAGGACTGTAGAGGTAAAGACTATTACAGTCCTATCGTGAGACCCGAGAGTCACACGGTCAGGAGAGCGAAGAGGGTGTAGTGTACAGTTGGTCCGTGACGACAGTTAAGACTTAGGAGAGAGAGTGAAGAGGGGAGGAGAGTGAAGGGAGACGGAGCCAGATCGAGTCGTGGTGTAGGTTGAACTTGGAGACAGTACCTGAGTTTAGTTCTACAAGAATTCTTTAAAGATGGCGAACCAGGTAGAAGGTTATCGACGTCTCACACGGACGAATGAGTCTCCTAAAGTTTTCGTCAGAGTGGAAGAGTTACTTCATACCTGAGTAGGGACACGATAAGATCTTGGGGACCTTGTATCGATTGAATAGTAAAATCCAAATCGAGAATATTAAATAGACAAGGAAAGGACACGAAGATCAATTCGTTTAATCTCTATGGTACCCTTGTAAAGTACGTTTCTACCTGAATTACTTCCTGTCTGTACCATGTCTGGATTGTCTTCGTCTTCTACAATTCTTCTCCACCGTTCTTATGTGTCTTCTTGATATGTTTTTTCTAGAAGTACTGGGTCTATTAGTGCTACTACACTAGTGAGTGGATCTCGTTCTGTTGGACCTTACATTTCAGTTCACCCGGAATCTTTCGTAGTGATTTTTGTTTCGATGACCTCTACTACCTTAAGGTCAACTAATAAAGTTTAGGACTTTCTACTACGACACTTTCACGACGTGAGTTATACGGTCGTTTAAACCTTTTGAGTCATCACCGGTGTCCTGACCTTTTCCAGTCAAAAGTAAGGTTAAGGTTTCCTTCCGTTACGTTTTCTTACGAGTTTGATGACGTGTCAACGTGAGTAGAGTGTACGATCATTTCAGTACGAGTTTTTAGAGGTTCGGTCCGAAATCGTCATACACTTGACACTTGAAGGACTACAAGTTCGACCAAAATCTTTTCCGTCTCCTTGGTCTCTAGTTTAACGGTTGTAGGTGACCTAGTACCTTTTTCGTTCTTTCAAGGTCTTTTTGTAGATAAGGACGAAATAACTGATACGGTTTCGGAAACTGACACACCTAGTGTTATTTGACACCTTTTAAGACTTTCTCTACCCTTATGGTCTAGTGGACTGGACGGAGAACTCTTTGGGTATACGTCCAGTCCTTCGTTGTCAATCTTGACTTGTACCTTGTTGTCTGACCAAGGTCTGTCCTTTTCCTCATGTAGTCACGTATAACAGTGGGACGAATAAACTGAAGATACGTCTCATGTAGTACTTTTTACGACCTGACCTCCTTCGTGTTCTACCTTAGTTCTAACGGTCCTCTTTATAGTTATTGGAGTCTATACGTCTACTGTGGTGGGAATACCGTCTTTCACTTCTCCTTGATTTTTCGGAGAACTACTTTCACTTTCTCCTCTCACTTTTTTAACCGAATTTCGAGTTGTAAGTCTTTTGTTTCTAGTACCGTAGATCAGGGTAGTGAAGTACCCTTTATCTACCCCTTTGTCACCTTTGTCACAGTCTGAAATAAAACCCCCCGAGGTTTTAGTGACGTCTACCACTAACGTCGGTACTTTAATTTTCTGTGAATGAGGAACCTTCCTTTCAATACTGGTTAGATCTATTGTATAATATTTCGTCTCTGTAATGAAACGGTTGTTTCCAGGTAAATCAGTTCCGATACCAAAAAGGTCACCAGTACATACTTACACTCTCAACCTGGCACTTCTTTCGACTCACGACTTATTAACTACGAAAACTTGACACCACAACCTCCTCTGAGAACTCTCAGGGAACCTGACGTTCCTCTAGGTTGGTCAGGGAGGATTTCCTCTAGTCAAGACCCACAAGTAACCTTCCTGACTACAACTTCGACTTTGAGGTTATGAAACCGGTGGAGTACGCTTCTCAACTGAGTGACCTTTTCTGGGACTACGACCCTCCCTAACCCTCGTCCTCCTCTTCCCCTGGTGTCTCCTACTCTACCAACCGGCCGTAGTGGTAGAGCTACCTGTACTCAAACCCACTTGAGGCCCTCAACCACTACCTGTCCCTCCGGACCACACGACGCTAAGTACCCCAGCGTTTCTCAGCCTGTGTTGACTCGCTGACTTGACTTGACTTGACTTGCGGGACAATCGTAATGAGAGTGGTGGTCGTTGGTGTCAACGATAATGAATAGAGACGAGAGTGGTACTGACAGTAATTCTGATGTCAAAGAGAGTTGTCACCCGGGTCGTGACACGAATTCGAGAAAGTAAACTGCACGTCAGTGGTCTGTTAGTGCCTGGTAGACGATACACGAGTTGTACACAACTTCCATGTTACTTTGACTCGAATATCGAAGTTTGGAAGAGATAAAATTAAGAACAGTACTAGAAGACGTACATCCATAACGACTTCAGTTGCAACGGAACCACCGAGTCTACCATTTCGTATACGGACGTTACGTCCTTTGGACCCAAGCTAGGGACTCAGCCCTTCTAGGGGACCTCTTCCTTTACCGTTGGGTGAGGTCGTAAGAACAGACCTTTTAGGATACCAGCCTCCTCTGACCGCCCAATGTGAGGTGCCCCAGCGTTTCTCAGCCTGTGCTGACTCACTGAAGTGAAAGTGAAAAGTTGTAGTAAAATTTCTACTCATTTGAATCCGAATCTCGTGAATTCATTGGGTTCGTTCCTGAGTCTCTATTCTTTACGACGAAGGCGGAGGGAGGACCAGATCAGGACCCCCGGTTGATGAGGTAAACAAAGATTGGGGAGTGGGAGTACGAGTGCGTAGTCGGTGACGAGGAACTCCACTCCCTACCACAGTATAAAAAGAGAGATCGGGGATATCGTGAGCCGTGGTACTCATCGTAGAAATTTCGAGTTATGTAAAAACTACAATTTACTTTATCTTCACTTTTGGGAGGACTGTAGTCACGATTTCCCACTTTAGAGGGACAGTCCGAGAGTAGTACGACTCATTCCCGGAGGGCGTCTCACTAGTTACAGAGGATTGACGGACTGTATCTTCTGCTATACGGAGTGGGTGTCGAAGATTATGTTCTAAAGTGACCAAGTAGACAGGGACACAAGTTATTTGTTCTAATTATAGGTGAAATTTAAGTTAACTATTCTACCACAATCGTTTGGGGTGCAGGTAAGGAGAAAGGTCATACGGGGCGACGAGACGATTGTAGGGTGGTACAAGAGGATGTCACGTAGTTCCCGTTCTAACCACTGTACGCAAACCTTAGTCTGTGGCTAATAGTTAAACCTCTCACCGAATATGTAGGACGAAGTTTTACAGGTCCCCTGGTTACCTCTAATTACAGGGGTGATGAAACAAGTCGAAGAGAAATGTATCTTTTGGTACCTCTTTACAGGATGAGTTATATCAGTTGTGGTAACAGTACCTTTCACTTTAAACGAGCCAGCACAGGTCGAGAAAAGTTGGGGCACCTGATATGGTAGGTACCTTAAAAGGTCCAGTCTTATGTCCTCATCCATCGGAAAGGGAAGAGGTCCCCTAGAAGGGTTGGGTCCCTAGCTTGCGTCCAGAGGGTAGTACCTTTCTTAGTAGCAATCGTGTTTACTAGTCCGAAAGTAAGCAGGTCGAAGAAAGTAGCGGTGGATAGGATCCTGAGCTTACGGTAAAGGAAAGTAAAAGAGCCCAAACTGTAGTGTGTTTTAGGTCAGGGAGGTCAACTCTCTACTTCTTCAAATCCCATTCAAGATTGTCACGGTTTACCGTACACTTTCAGTAACTATTACCGTCTCGAAAGGACCTTACATTTGTAAATCCCGTTTTCCACCTAGTTGGTAAGTTGTTTATACATAACTCATAGCTGACAGGTCTTTGTTAGAAGACACGACCCCTCTAGTTTTACTTGCTCTCTAACGGAAGGACATCTCCTCTTAAGTCTAGTCGTCGGTTCTAGGTTACACGACGCTATTGAGAAGGATTCTACGTTGGTTTTGGACACTTCAGTGCGTCCTCTCCGTGAAGGTAAACCTTCGAGTTCTCTTAAAAGGTCTTCTCAATCATCTATCCAACGTCCTCAACCGTGTAAGACAACATATAATATGTTGTCTTCATTTTCTCGTACCTTTTCTTTTACTTTCAACGAGTCAAGACAACCTAAGAAACACTGGGGTACCTGACATGTCAGGTACCTTAAGAAGTCCGGTCTTATAACGTCACTCATCGGAAAGGGAAGAGGTCCCATAAAAGGGTTGGGTCCCTAGCTTGGGTCCAGAGGGGGTAACGTCTACCTAAGAAATGGTAGACTCTATGGTCCCTTCGGGTTCTTATGACCTCACCCATCGGATAGTGAAGAGGTCCCCTAGAAGAGTTGGGTCCTTTACTTGGTCCCAGAGGACGTAACGTCCGTCTAAGAAATGGTTGACTCGATACTCCCTTCGGGAATTTTCTAGGACCTTGAATTCCTCTTTATTCAGTCTCTTTTTACTATCTCAGTCATACACCTTTTCAAAATACCTCTGATTCTTTTTACAAACCTTAGGTCTTAATAACCGGTAACCATGTTAAATTATATAGTCAGAACTTAGTCTCTACGGTTTGATTTGGTAAGAAGGAGGTTTTAAAAATTATATTAGACGTGATACTCTCTGATTAAAACCGGTACGTCAGAGATAGTGAGAAGGTACGCTTTCACATCAGATACAGAGGAGGACTCAGACCCGTCCGAGACACTGTAAAAACCGGTTATTTTATGTTACCCATCACTGAGATACTGTTGAAGGTCCACAGTCAGAACTCTCTGACCATCGAAGGTGAAAGATAGAGAATTTGAGAATGAAAAGTTTAGTTCACGAGAATGACACTCCTTCGGGTTCGGGTTGTGGGTATTTCTCTAGTTGTCCTCCTGTTTGACTCCGGGCGTCGGTTCTCGGGGTCGACTCGAGGGTAGACTGTCGGTCTTGGAGGTCGGTACACTCTCTCAGTAAAACCTTCACCTAGCAGGTAGCGGTCGGTTGGTTGGGTCGATTGTGACGTACCTTACCTATGTTCGTACGGAAGGTTCGGGAGGGGTTTGACGTCTACTTACTAAATTCGGTGATCCTGACCCTACTAAACACTGTGCCGTTATCTATTGACCCTGACCACGGATGAAATTCCTTACTAAGAACCACGGAGCACGTGTAACGTGTCTACTCGAGTGTCCCTGTGACCTCGACTACGTCAAAGATCCCGTCTGGAGGGAGACAGAACCACCCAGTGTATGATTTACTTTTGTCGATACTTCCTTCAGTCCTGACTCTCCACTACAGTCTTTTATTGAGACGGTCTACGACAGAAAGTCTGAGAGGTAACACTAGTCGGTCTGTTATTGGGGTCGACTTTGTTTGTGTACAAGAGTTAATCTTAGATAACTATTATTAACCCTTGTCTCATGTGCGGTTCGGACTAGAGATGATTAACGATAACTCTCAGATTTTTAGAATCACTCTTACACTCTCTGTCAGTTCTTATAAAAAAATTTTTTTGTTTTGCAGACATATAAACCGTAAAGTTTGGTGACGGTGAGTGGATTGTTTTGAAAGTTCTCCTAATTACTCTATCACGAATGTTTTTCAGGAACCTAAGGTCGTCCTGTTTTTTAGTGTTTACAACAATCATAGTCGACTGTCGGGACTTTCAATAAAAATTTCTTTCTTTTTTTATATATATATTTTTAACTTATTCGTTTGTTTATGTATCACGATTATTAAACCAAACAAAGACACTGTTGGTAGGAAGGTCAGTGGGTCCGAACTTTAGACCCAGAGTAAAAATTATTGTCAACGTTTTTAAAATAAAAAATAATAAAAAATAAAAAATTTAAAATTTTAGAAATTAAGAATGTACGCAGGGGTTTGTACTTGGGGGGAGGGTGGAGGGAGGGGTGTAGTAGAGAGACCCAGTAGGGGTACGTGGTCGGGGTTCGTTCGACGTGGGATGCAGTCTGTACCTGACCGCTAAGTTAAGAATGTACTGTCATATGTCCTAAGACAGAGGTGTAACAGGAACGGAGACGAAAGGAGAGAGGAAACGGCGACGGTGAACGGATGCCGTCACAGAGGTGCGGACAAGAAGGTGGTCGGAGGAATTGACCGGAGGGACTGAGGTTACAGACCGGAAGTCTCTAGTTGTCAAAGGTCTGAGTATAAACAAATGCAGTGAGAGGACGAATTTATGGTAGGTAAGAAGGGTAACGAAATCTTCTTTCGACTTGTGTCTTGAAGAGTACCGAAGACCCCGTGTAGGTCTTTATCCTCATGGTTTCATTTCGGATCCCCTTCCGCTTTTGGTATCGTCCTCCGTCTTCCACGAGGACCCTGTCTGTCGTGTGACACCTGAACCACGACGGACCCCATTGAAAGGGGAAGAACACTACTAGACTCGAAGACTCTTCCTCTCTGACCGGGGAGGGACCTGTCTCCGTCTCCTCCTGTCATCGTAGGACGGTTATTGACTTAATCCGTTATCGTCCACGATTCAGGCGGTGAAGACGATCCCAGAACCTTCGAGTTCCTCGTGGGTGTTCTTCACATGTCGATCTTTACTCAGGGACGGGATAATGACACGTGGGTTCACCCATATGAATTTTTTTTTTTTTTTCTTAATTTCCTTCTTCGTATACCGAGACCTTCTATTACGACCTTCGGTCCAAGTGTGGTGGTCGTCGAGGGACAACTTCTCTGACGATGGTCGAGAGGGCTCAAGTCACTGTCGTCGGACGAGGTAGTGATTACGAGACTCTGAAATGCACCTCGACAGTTCCGGTCGATCCCTTCCAAAGGAAGGAAGTCACGAGTGCTTTCTCAGAGTCTCGCCTCCGAGGACCCGACGCAAATTTAACCTAGGTCGGGTCATCCAAACAACACGTTACAAATGTAAAAATTTAAGACACAGTTATAAAACTTTTAGAACTGAACAGGAGATTTTTTACTGATTAAAGGCCGAAGGAAATATATGTGTTTTAGTCCTCTTCCTTGTAACCAGGGTCCACTAGTTTTAGGTGACCTCACTCACAACCGACAGGACAATCCTGTCATACGAAAAGTGTGGGGCGTAGATTGGGTGAAGTGAGTAGACACACGAAGAACGTTCTTCCTGAACTCGATACTCGAGACAAAATCCGACAAATCAAAGACTCTTAAGTCAAAAAGGGAACCTTCTCCAGAGACACACACTCCACCCCACCCCCTCGTCTCTTACTTGATTACTTGGAGTGTCCTAAGTCACACAGTACCTGTGAGGGCTCTACACAATTTCCAGTGGGGTCAAGGATGAGAACTTTCGGCGTACATGTGGGAGGTAACGAGTCTGTACCCTGTTATACTAAGGACTCAATTAGAAAACGTAGAAGACGTCCCGTTCTCACTGTTCGGGTCTCCTGTTGCTCTACTGGTCTAGTTGAGGATACCTCTTTTTCACTTCGAAGGGACCTTCAGGCCTCCTCTAAACGAACCATCTCCGATCATTCCCTCTACGACGGTCTCACTCCTCCTGGGGTCCCTGTCGTGTCACTCCAATCGACGATCTCCTGTAGACCTTTCCCACAAACACACAAAATACAACCCGAAATCCCTTTCAGTCTAAATCGTCCGCCGAAATAGATGACAGACAGACTGTGACATAAAAAAAGATTTCGAAGTCACTTCAGATGGTCTTGTGCCACTCGATCACCCGACACCTCTATACATTCCCTTCCCCATCCTTCCCGACTCCGGTCTAAGAGTGGTGGTAGTTGAGGAACAACATCTCTGACGACGAACGAGGAGAAAACAAGTTGTCATCTTCGGAACGAGAAATCAACCCGAGTACCACAGATATAAAAAGTCGGAGTGAACGTCAGACTTATACAGGTATCCTAATTTGCTACTAGTCGTTCTACACTCGTGTTCCTGAATTTACCTCTTTGACACAGAAGAGACAGAAGGAAGTAGGACGACGAATTTTACGTCTGTGTTAAATTAAAGGTTCACTACGACCTTACAGTTGTACCTCCCTAGGACCAAGCGATCTACCGAGTACCCTATCTTGACAGTAAAGTTGAGACCCCTCGGATTTAGGTTGTAAGGTACTTTGTCTTTATTCCAAGACTGAACGAATATGGACTTGGTTTCACATGATCAGTCGAGTCCAACGGTATTCTACGGCGGTTGACCCATTGTACGTTGTCCTTGAATAAAAAGGTATTAAGACTACTAACCCTTTGGGTTCCAGTGCCACTACCGTCCAACCAAAGGCACGCTGGAGAGAGGAACGACACGTCTGGCGATAGAAGAACGACACAGGAGCACACCAGAAAGAGACACATACGCGTGAGGACCGTAGGGAAAGAATGTTCCTGTGACCAGGATAACCTAACCCCGGGATACTACACCGGAGTCAATTGGAATTATCGGAGAGATTTACGGGACAAAGGGTTATGTCAACGTCACTTCAATCCCGAAGTTATATACTTAACTACACCCTACTTCCCCCACTATTACCCCGTCCCTTTGTATCCAGTCCGGAATTGTGTTTCAATATCATGAATCAAGTCATGAACCGATTTATTTCTATTTTAAGACAGAAGATTTAAAAGTACCTATTCCGATCTATTCCTGTTTTTAATTGGTGTCACAATTCTCTCTAGAGTGGTACAAAACTTCAGAACTGAAACTTTACTATGTTATAAAGGATATTGGAGACATTCTTTTATAACATCCAAAAAGGAACTTCGAATTAGAGACACGTAACAAATTTAAAAACTACAGATCTAATGGAATTCCACTTGTTTTGAACTTTTTTTTTAGATATCTTTCTTGATAACTAGGACTTTCTTTAAATTATGGACTGTTGACGAGTGATTTGAGTAAAGGACCGTTTGTGTAAAATCTGAATCTAAGTCTTGACTATGTATGTATCTCGATTAAAGGTTCCGAGGAATTAATTTTATAAGGTAGTTTCCATAAAAGTACTATATTTTAAACGTAAAATGAAGTTATCCACAAAAAATACAATCAAATCTTTCAATTTTTGAGTGAAATTTGTAAAATGAATTCAAATTGTGTAAATAAAAATTCAGATTTTTCTTCAGATAAATGTTCTCACTCGGGATACTAAAGTGGGCCCTGTCTCTCCGGAAAGAACTCTGATTTCACCCAATGTGTAAAGATTCGTGTCTTTGAACTAGAGTAATTCAGAAGAGAAGACAGCGATCCTCGAAACACCCGAGGGTACGGAGGGTGCGATGATCCTGCCACAAAGAAACACGTCTCAAGAGAATCTTAAACAGTGATTAAAAAGACCTTTTTTTTGTTTTCGTTTTTTTTTTTTTTTTTTT